>APFE031459793.1:63100-95793 GCA_000404065.3 Pinus taeda | reverse complement strand
AAATAAATAAAATTTGACCTGGGTCCTAGAGTCGAATATAGCCGTTGGAGTCTCTGCTCAGTCTATTTAACAGGTGTAGCTGGATCTGTTTCTTCAACTTGTCATGACGATGAACCACACTAGTTGGTTCGAAACGCGTCGACAAATGTCTGTCTACATGTGATTTACGCCGAAGTTATTCTTTCATCAGTTTACTGAGTTAAGTCTAGTTAAATTAGTTCCAAACTGTTTGAGGAACAAATAGAGAGTTAACAGTCAGTAGATGCATGCATGCACTCAACTAGTGTACTCCAGTTAACTGAATATTCCCGCATCATAAACTCATGCATGTGTATTCTGAGAAAGACCCAGTGAAGTTAAATCTCAAGGACAATGTACTATCAGTTGCATGTGTTTTCCTATAAAGAAAACTCATGCATGTAGAAGGAATCATTCCTTGAGGATTGTGCAGTTCTGACAGTGTGTGAGATCAGGAGATCATCCACTTGGTAAATCGAGTTTTTCCACTTGGTTGAAGGAGATCATCCCAGAGGAACAGTGGAAGGAAATAGGAGCTTGGAGGGCAGAGAGGAAGGCTTGAGAGAAGCCAAAATTTCCTGTGAGCATCTGTGAGGATTGTATTGAGAGCTGGCTAGCTGTGAGAGCTAAGGCTTTGTATAATTGCTACGTATTTCCACCTTGTATGATAATACAGATAGTGGTGTTTTTAGCTGAGACTTTCCCCAAAGTATTTTCATGTGTATTGTGTGATTGATTCTTCTTCTTCAGGTTATATTTTTCCGCTTGATCTTTAAGCTTCCGCAAATTGATAGTAGAAGTAGGTTATATTATTCTACTTTGATTTATATTGCATTATCGGGTTAACCTACATACCAGATTTTCTACAATTTTAGCTTTGGGAAAAAAACTCTTAAATTTTTTATTTGAACATAATTAACAATATTGATTGAGATAGTAATGTAAAAAAAATATTTATAGACTTAGGTTCAAAGGGTTTGCTTAATGAATTTGTTGTCAAGGTTGCTAGGCATTTGACTAGTCTTGTGCTAGTAGGTGCTCGCTTAGTTTGAATTCACTTGGGGAAGATGCCCTAGTCAATATAGAAGGGTTTACTAGGGATGTCATCCATTAATGTGCAAAAGCATCTTTTGTTGAGTTTCTAAGTGAAATAGATACAAGCACGAATTTCTGAAATACTGATAATTACTTCAAATGATGTAGATCTTCTTTTAACAATTCAAGTTTATCATTAAACAATTACACTTGAGAAATTCAACCATAAAGCCATAATGACAGTAGAGATCACAATGCACAAAGAGGACACAACAAGATTGGGAAAACCCGCTTGGGGAAAAAACCCATCAACATTTTCCTTGGAGAAATTCTTTAGTCAATAAGAGATACATCTAATGCAACTAGTCAACTATGGTCAAACTTGGTCAAGCAAAACTCTAGTTAAGCCGAGTCAAGTCAAACTTATGCCCTTCAATCTTCGGCCCTCTTTGATTTTCCTAGGCCGAATTTCAGCCTCCTAAAATATGGCTATAAACTCAGCCTTCCCAGAATTTTGGCCTACCTAGCATATGTTGCCCAGAAACACACGTGCGAGCTGGAAGAGAGAGAAATCCACACATGCAAGTTAGAGGGATGATATTCGTCCTTCTTCTTTGTCCTTCTTGTCCTTTGTTTAGAAGCCCAAAAGATGTCTTTCTTGTGTATGGTCGAATGTTCCCTTTGTGGAGGAGCTCGAATGTCTTTATATAGTGTTATGCCTTTGCGAATGGGTGTGTCTCTTTACTGGGGCCAACTTGACTAGTTTGGAGCCAAAAAATCAAATTTCAAAATTTCAAAATTTTATTTTTTAGATATGACATGAAGAACATGTCTTATATAAATATTTCAAGGGTTAAACCATGAAAATGACATGAAGAACATATTTTACACATTCTTTGTACATCACAAGGGCTAAAATATAAATTATGAAGACCAACCATAGCTATAAATTCAACACTCCCTCTCAGTTAGGGAGGTATTCATAATAACTAGATAAATGTTCCTTTGTTGACAGATTTATCTAAGAAAAAGGTTATAAGAAATCATCACCATAATCAGGTCACAATTATGAGACGTGGTAAACCAATAGCATTAACCAATTACCATAATTTGGATAAGTACTTCAAACACATGGTAAATCAAATGCATCAACTAATCACCATCATTTGGGTTAGTACTTCAGACTTATGATATATCCTCACCATAATTTGGGTAAGTACTTTAAACACATGGTTAATCATTTAGCATCAACTAGTCACCATAACTCTAGTCAATACCAAACACATGGTATTCAGACTAGTCTTGGCCCACTATCATTTGGGTCAATGACACAGGTGAATCTCCAAAGGCCACACTCTAACTGCATAATATAGGGCTTGATGTTAAATTAACCTGATGCTTTAGGAATATTATTTCTCATTCAGGTCAACATACTTGACACAAGAAGAATAACTATCCTCTATTGGACCATTCTCCCTAATTCAAGTCAATCTACTTGACACAGGAAGAATGCAAGTCCACAATGTTATCTCATTAACATTCCCTCTCGATGAGAGAGGTATTCTCAATAATTCCAAGCTTGTCCCTGAAGCATACAAACTTCGGTCTGGACAAAGGCTGTGTAAGAATATTAACAATTTGCTCATCAGCAGAGACATACTTGAGCTTCATTGCTCCCTTTTGCACCATGTTACAAATGAAGTGGTACTTAATCTCAATGTGCTTTGACCTCTCATGGAAAACTAGATTCTTTGTTAGCTTCACATAATTTTTATTACCACAATATATCACAGTTAGTTCAAGCATATGATCAAATAGACCTATGAGTAACTTCTGAAGCCACATTGCTTCGTAACTCGCTAAACTGGTTACAATATATTTTTCCTCAACAGTACTGAGAGCAACAAATGTTTACTTCCTACTCATCCATGAAATTGTAGCAGAGCCCAAACTAAAGCGACCTTTAGAGGTACTCTTTTTGTCTTCAAAACTCCCTCCCTAATCTGCATATGTATATCCATGCAGCTCTATGTCACCGTTTGAGACATATCTCAAAAATAATCAATTGTACCACACAAATACCTCAATACATGCTTTTCTTCTATCCAATGATCATGTCTCGGTACCACATGGAACTAGCTAAGAGTATTTACCGTAAAGCAAATGCTCGGCTTGGTATTAACCAAATGCATCAATAAGCCATTAAGTTTTCGATGATGGATGGATCTACCAAATCTGACTCAGAGTCTCTTAACTTTCTCAGATTTTTCACCATGGGAGATGATATTAATTTACAATCCATCATTCCAAACTTTTGCAAGAGCTTAATAACAACTTTTCCTTGACCAAGGAGGATTTCACGAGGTTTTTGCCATACTTCTAGTCCCACGTAATAGTGCATCAACCCAATATCCTTCATATCGAATTCAGAAGCCAACTCCCTCTTACTTTGAGTAATCAGATGCTCCACACCTATCAGAAATAAGTCATCAACATACAATAATAGAATCACAGGTTCATTCTTCTCGACCTTGAAATAAAGGTTTGGATCAACATCACTTTTAGAGAGACCAAGTCTTGTCAGATAACTGTCAATTTGTGAATACCATGCTCTCGATGCTTGCTTAAGCACATACAAGGATTTCTTCAATCTGCAGACATGAGACCGTTACAAGTCTATTTGGGCACATCACTCCCGACATTTAGATCAGTACAATTAGGGCTCATCAAACCCTATTTCAGTTGTTACATGCCTTAGACAAGTCATTTCATTGAATGCTTCCATCCATGAAAATTTCCTAGCTTGAAGCCTTGTTGAAATGCCTCCTTGGGACACCAGTGTAGCCTTGGTCAGGGGTGATTCAGGTGGATATTGGTGGCCACCTACCAAGTCCACTTGGACCCCCACCATTCTTTCTTTCAGCTTTTCAGTTTCCTTAATTGTAGCACAGTTTACTATTTTTATCAGTTTTTTCGAGTCTTGAACTTCCGGAGCCATTTTGAGGCCCTAAACGACATTTTTTGGGAAAACTAGGAGTAACATGGGTCCACGGACCGATGTTGCTCTTCCCAAAATTGTAGTTCTCGGATAGATCTTTTTCACGAGATATTGTGCGCGTCAAACGGAGATCATATGCCAAAGTTACGACCTCGAGAAGTTGATGTACCAATTTACCCAAACGGGGCCCACACTTTGACGTTTCATCTCCTAGGGTTAGGTTTTGGATGTTTAGGGTTTTCCATTGTTTCTCAACAATAAATAAGCCTTCAAGCCTCATTGTAACACATTGCAGAGGCATTTAGCGGCCACATCTCTTCTCAGAGATAAGCTACCATCGCCCCAGCTGGTTTATTTCCATTGTTGTTAAGCATATTTTAGTATTTTACATTAATGAATGAAGTATTATTTCTGTTGCATCTCTATGTTTATGGTTATCTCTGTGATTTGTTTCATTCCTATTTAAATCTGGATCAGTGATATCAGAGTGGTTTGCTTTTTTCTTTGTTTTTCTTTACATGTCCCCAACGAGGTCGGGATATAAGGAGTTAGGCCTTGAACTGGTCGAACCTTTGCAAGACTAGCCTCGCAAATCCCGACGGCCTCCCATGGCAGATGAAAAGAAAGACGAGGGGGTAGGAGATCCTATCAAAATCTTGCTCGAAGAAGCCCTCGAGCAACAAAGGAACTCGATGATGGACAACTTTGCTCAGATCCTTCAACGGCTACCAAGGGGCGACGCATCGGCTTCCAACAGCTACTCTAGAAATGCCACACCGTTTAAGCTTCAAGTTAACTTTGAAATCCCCATATTCGAGGGTCAGATAGATGCAGATGTCGTCGATAAATGGTTAAATCAGCTAGAGGGTTATTTTTCTATTCATGATTTTTCGAGTTGAGAAAAGATTATTTTCGCTCTTCTCAAAGTAGCCCCTCACATCAAGGACTGGTGGGAAACCTACTATGAGTAGAAGGATGAAAGTAAAGGCTCAATATTTTCAGTCGCACCCACCTGGGATTCATTCCGGGATGCCATCAAGGAGCAGTACTACCCCGTCGGAAGCTATGAGGATCAATACATAAAGTGGACCATGCTGCGACAGGGGAGGGACCAAGACGTGCCGGAGTTTACCAATATTTTCCATAGCCTTCCCACAAAGTTGGGTATCAAGGATTCATAGCAGCATTTGGTACTCAAATACCGTGGTTTCCTGCACAAGTACATCTAGGAAGAAATAGAATTCCTGAACATCCCCTCGCTCGACACAGCATACCAATATGCCATCAAGGTCGAGCAAAGGTTTAAACAGAAGAAGCGATACTTTGGATCTACGAATTCGAAGCAAGGGAAAGGTGCCCCCAAAAGGACAAAGGACAAAGCCAAGGTGGGGCGGCCCAAGACAGCCTGCCAAAGCTGCAAGCAAATAACAACATCATGAAGCCAAAACAGGACACGGGCAAGTGGTGTGAGTTCTGTAAGAGCTCCACCCGCAACACAAGTGAGTGTTGGGCCAAGGAGTCACTGGTAGCCGAGCTAAAGGTTTCAGAATCAGATGCATGTTCCGACTCTGAGTCAGAACCCGACAAGGGGAATGACAAAGGGAATCATATTATCGATGTGGAGCACAACGCCACCATTTCCACCACGAAGATATAGAAGGAGGAACCCGAAGATCCAGAGGAGGAGCGTCTCTTCCACTCCCAGATGTGGTTAAATAGCTCCCTGCTATAGTTCATTGTCGACAGCGGGAGCTAAAAGAACCTCATTTCGGCAGAGGTCGTGAAGCAGCTGGGCTTACTGACCACAACACATCCACAATTGTACACCATCAGGTGGCTTCACCAAGGATGGGATCTTTGCATGAGCCAGCAGTATCACCTTCCATACAACATCAAGCCCTTCACGGATGAGGTATTGTGTGACTTTGCTCCCCTTGAAGTTTGTGATGTATTATTAGGACAACCATACTTGTGGAAGCAACATGTTGTGTATGAATCAAGGCCCTGTGCTGTTATTGTTACTTTTGGAAATAATTTGGACAGGATATCGGCGATAGCACCGCCTGCTGCCATCTCTTTGGTTAATGCAAAACAATGCAATAAGCTCATTTCCAAAACTGAGAAATTTGTTTTCCTGATGATATGACCTCAAGGAAAGAAGAAGACGGTGGCCACGACCTCCAGACAGGGTCCCTCCGCACGACAACTACAGATGGACAAGGTCGTGGAGGAGTACGAGGACATCTTCACCTCCCCGCAGGGGTTCCTCTACACTGTCAAGTCAAGCACTCCATTGATCTGACCCCAGGTGCACCGCTACCCAATGGACCAATCTATCGGTGCTCCGTTATGGAGAATGATGAAATCAAGAGGCAGATTCAGGAGCTGCTGCAGAAAGGTCACATCCGTCCGAGTTCATCGCCCTATGGGAGCCCAATTGTGTTGGTACAAAAGAAGGATGGGACTTGGAGACTCTGTATTGACTATTGGGCACTGAACAAGATCACTGTCCATAATAGGTACCTGATACCACGGATTGATGACCTCCTGGACCAACTGAAGCGGGAAAAATATTTCAGCAAGATCGATTTGAAGTCAGGATATCACCAGGTACCAATTGAACCCTCTGATGTGTGGAAGACTGCCTTCAAAGCCAAGGAGGGCCTTTTTGAATAGTTGGTTATGCCTTTCGAATTGACAAATGCTCCTGCAACCTTCATGAGACTAATGGATGACATCTTACGGCCATTCACCAACTCATTTGTGGTGGTATACTTGGATGACATCCTGATCTTCAGCCAGACACACTGTGGCAACACAAGCTATGTGCCAATTTGGAGAAATGCACTTTTGGCATGACCCAGGTTCAGTATCTAGGATACATTATTGATGAACAGGGGGTGCATGTGGATCCAGCCAAGATCCAAGTCATTCAGGATTGGCCATCTCCAACTACTATGACAGAGCTCTGCAGCTTTCTAGGTCTTTCAAACTTCTACCACAGGTTCGTGTTGGGATTTTCTCATATCACTTGGCCCTTGAGTCAAGTCACCAAGGGAGGAGCAAAAGAAAAATTCTTTTGGTCTAAATCTCAACAGAAGGCATTCACAGAGTTGAAAGATCACCTCTGCACGACACCAATGCTCGCATTACCAGACTTGCAACAACCATTTGAGGTCGAGACAAATGCCTTTGACTATGCTATTGGGGCAGTCCTTACTCAACACGAGAATACAGTGGCATATCACAGTGAGACACTTTCAGACACAGTCCGGAAGTATCCCACTTATGACAAAGAGATGTATTCCATTGTGCAAACCTGCTGACAATGGAAGCATTACATTTTGGGGAAGGAAACGGTCATCCACACATACCAACGACCCCAGCAGTTCATACAGACCCAAGGGAAATTGCAGAATGATCGCCATCAAAAGTGGTCCACATACCTGCAACAATTCCATTTGAATACCAAGTATAAGAAGGGCAACACCAATAATGTTGCAGATTGCCTCAGTTGACCACCGATCATGGCGTTAACCACTGTGCTCAACTCTTGTGGGCACGAGACTTCTGATTGGCCACTTCTCTACAAAAGCGACCCAGAATTTGGCCACACATACCAAACACTCTTGGAGGGTCAGTATGTTCCAGATTTTCACCTCCAGGATGCCCTTTTATGCCACCTGGGTCACCTTTGTATTCCTTCAAGAGAGTGTGCCAAGATTATTTTGGAAGCACACTATAGTCAAGTTGTTGGGCATTTTGGGGTCGAGAAAACAGTGGCAGTACTGCAGAAGTATTTATATTGGCCAAATCTTCGACAGGATGTCGGGAAGTACATCAGATCATGCACTGCCTGCGTCATTGCCAAACCGACCATCAAGAAGCAAGGCCTCTATACCCCACTGCTTACCCCTAGTCGACCTTGGGAATCCATCTCCATGGATTACATGTCAGGCCTTCCTTCCACTAAGCATGAAAACGACTATGTTTTTGTGGTCGTCGACAGGTTCTCGAAGATGGCCATTATGGCAGCCTGCAAGAAGAATATCACAGTAGAAGCCACTGCTAAACTCTTCTTTGAATGTGTGTGGGTACACTTTGGGATCCCACAGTCTATCATCTCAAATCGGGACAGCAGGTTCCTCAGTATATTTTGGTCCAGTCTCTGGTCAATGTTGGACACCAAACTCACTAAGTCTACAACCTTCCATCCTCAAATTGATGGCCAAACATAGGTTGCCAACAAGATGATCGTACACAATTTGCGCATGTACAACTCAAAGCATCCACGCACATGGGACGAGAGCCTCCCCTATGTTCAGCACAACTACAATAGGGCTCTTCATAGCTCGACTGGCCACAACCCTTTTTAGGTGGGCTTGGGGTTCTAGCCACTATGTCCCATTGATCCAAGGATCTTTTGCTTATAAATGTATTAAAGAATCACATGTAGAAATTGCAGCTTAACCATAGAAATCTAATGTACACATGAGAGAAGAAGAAGAAACACATAAAGCATGAGAAGAAAACAACAAGACTTGATAATAGAGTTCATCCAACTTGGACTACGTCTCTGGGCCCTGCTCGATCAATGGGGAGGCCTTCATTCATTAAACAGCATGAAAAAAATAAGGATACAATCATCGGTTACAACAAAGGAGTCTTATATCTCCATTATGGAAAATGGCTAAGAAACGGAGAACTCATATGGAGAAATGGATAACGTATTCCTCCCTCCCTGCACTTTTCCATGCTCATCGGGTTTTATAACACAACGCCACTTAAAAATTGGGGGTCTGTTTGTTTAGAATAGAAGTCATTCTATCGAATGGATTGGCGGGCGCAACAAACCCTAAAAAATAGTCTTTTTTCGTTCCAAGCGATAATACACAAAAACATAAGAAAATCCGACCACAAAGCCTTTATGCCAGATCTCAAAATATATTAAATCAGGTCTATAAACCCATCGAGTTTGGCCCCTATATCGCAATCACATATCGCGTTGTTCAATGGCCCTTGTCACGGGGATCCGCCGATTGCCGATATCTCTGATCGTCAATCGCTGATATCGCTTATATCTCTGATCGTCGATCATTGATATCGCCGATATCGATGTATCGTCATCGGCCCTATCGCATCGGCATATCACATTCGCTACAACCTAGAGGTCTTGCCCTTATACCATGGGTTGTGCCGATTTGATCCGCCGATCCGATCGCTTCATCGCATATTGCCGGTTCTAAAGTCCCGATATCGCAGATCGTTTGCCCCCGATTACGATTAGTCAGAGATCGTTGATCGGGGGTTCCTCTTCCCTTGCCTTAAGTTCGCCCTTTTGATTCCTCCGATTGTGATTTTCCCTTTTAAGGCTTTAAGCCTATTTTTTTTAAGAAATGCCTCCTTTTTCAAAGGAACAAAGGCAGACTCTTTTGGCGATAACTTCATCATCCGAAGTCCATTTTAGCCCATTCAAGTTGTATTAGATTCAGAATGAAAATATCTATGCAACGGGACTGTTTCCAGGAGCATCCTTGGACTTTCATTTTCCCCTGTTTCCTACAAGTCAACCCAGAACTTTGACTGCTTCTATCTCCTTCATTTGGACTCGAATTGGAGTGTCGTTCGCACCATTGGAATCAGGCGACAAGCACTTCGATATAATATCAAGATAATTGCCTTTTTGCCACTTTGAAATTTGAGCTTTTCCCATGCCACTGTGTCTGAACATCCACCTGGATCAATCCTCCCCACTAAAGAGCTTTTGGACCCCAAAAGCATTAGCACGTTGTCTCAATCCACACTTTCAATCACTTGCATATGAAACCGGTACATTCTTGCAATCATGCACACCATACATGACTCAATAACCCCTCCTTGCCAAGAGTTCATAGCACACACTCATTGGATAAGGATTACATAAAAAGTAATTAATGCGTCAAATACTAATAAGGAAAGGCCAGAATATCATCGTTGCATCTTTGAAGTGATGGGAAACACACCATCATTTTTACGTTTACTTGCAACATATGATTTACAATGGTGGCCATAACAAGCTACTACCCCCAAAAGAACCAACTTAATAAAGCAGGCCACCGTGAATGGGGTGGAGTTATCTATTGAACATGTTCACCTTTCGGCTCCTCTAGCGATGTTTCTAGAGCGTGGAGTATCAAACACGAGGTTTGTTGGTGCCCCTCTTGGTTGCAATGACTACAATGATTCTTTCTCCTCCAGACTTTCAGGGCTGCCTTGGGGCGCTTTCCCCTGGTGTTCCCTCGATGAGTGTTCAGGGATCATTCGCTATCGCTAGACTGTGAGGAAGGAATTTCGTCGTCTTCATTGGTTGGTTACTGGCTATATTGGAGCTTTACCCCAGCTCCTTTTTGGTGTATCCAAGTCCTGCATGGCGTGACAATTCCTTAACTTTGATGGGGTTTATGATGCCTTGGCCTTTGATGTTGAGACCCTTTCCTTGATATCCCATTTCCTTCATTAGTTTGGATCCAATCCCTATAGTATGTTTTTCAAAGGTAGCAAATTCATCATCGTGAAAATCATATGAAATCAGAGAATTGCTTTTTACCTCCAGATGGCTACGTTGCAGCTTTTCCAAGGCTGTGTCCTTGGCTTGCAACTGGTGTAGTAATTTTTGGTTTTCTTCCCTTGCCTCTTGTAGAAGCCTCCTTAGCTTAGCATTCTCTACTTGGGCGTGGTGGTTGATCTCCTCAAGTTATTGGCGTCCTGCTGCGGGGAGTGCCCTTTTCATTATGTCAGTAGAAATCCTTGATTCATTGCCAGAATCAGACCCCAACTCTATGGGTCCTCCTGTCGCGATCTCAAAGGCTGCAAACTTCATCTCGTCACCGACGTCAGACCCCAAGTCAATGGGCCTACCCCGTGAAAATCCTGTAGTTGTGACCTTGTCGTCTTCCTCTGACTCGGAATTTGGGCTTTGCTGCATGGTGGCGACGACCTTCTACTTCCCCTTTCTGTCATTCCTCTTAGGTCTCAGCTCAGGGTGCAACTTCCAACAATTCTCTTCATCATGCCCCTCTTTCTCACAATGCGTTCAAGAGGGGTTTGCTCCCCTTCCCTTGGTTGCCGCGGTTCTTTTTGAGTGGTCATGTTGTCCATGTGTTCCCCTATTTTCCATATGGATGGCCTTTACACTAGCCAAGTCAATGGTAGTAGGTTCAAACAATAATAAGGAGCATCTAATGTAGCTATGTAATGACCCAATATACTTGGTTACTACTCTAGGCGAGTCAAATGCAATGCCTAAATTAAGTGCTTGCTTTCTAAACTCTTCTGTAAAACTTTGAACATCCTGACCTTTGCCTTGCCTTAAATATTGTCAATTCATTAATGCTTTATGCTTGTAACCCAAGGGATAAAATTGTTCCTTTAACGCAGAAACTAATCGGGCCATGAGGAAACAATGTTACCCACATTCTTATTGCTTTACAATCTGCTCTCCCACAAGACGAGAGCGGTGTTGCTCAGCCGTAGAGAGGCCAGCTGAATATTGGCCTCATCCTCCACGATCTGCTGAATCATGCAGTAGATCTCAATCTACTTAATCCAATTACTAAGCTTTTATGAATTACATTCACCATTAAACATGGGAAGATCAAATTTGACATCTAATTTAAAGAAATGTTTCTTGTGTGCATCCCTTGAATTCCTATGATGATGGTGATGGGAGGAAGAAGAACTTTCACTCGTGGAAGGAGAAGGAGGTGGATCTCCTCCATCATCTTCGTGCACTAAACCTCACCCTTCTGGATTTTCTTTCTCTACACTCTCTAGTTTTTCAAGTCTTGAGAATAGCTTCTCAACACGATTTGCCATTGTGTAGAAAGTCTTGCGGAAGTTTACTTCCTCTTCATAACGAGCCTCATCATCTGCCATGTTTCTCCTTCGATGTGCTCGCCCCACTTCGGGATTGAAAGGATCTAATTCCCCTTCGCCTCTTCTGAGCTTGTTTCTTGTTAGCATACAAACATGCAATTCACATCTAAAAAGACCTACTTTCATACCACTTGATCCAAGGATCTTTTGCTTATAGATGTATTAAAGAATCACATGTAGAAATTGCAGCTTAACCATAGAAACCTAATGTGCACATGAGAGAAGAAGAAGAAACACATAAAGCATGAGAAGAATACAACAAGACTTGATAACAAAGTTCACCCAACCTAGACTACATCTTTGGACCCTGTTCGATCAATGGGAAGGCCTTCATTCATTAAATGGCATGAAAAAAAGAAGGATACAATCATCAGTTACAACAAAGGAGTCTTATACATCCATTTTGGAAAATGGCTGAGAAATGGAGAACTTAGATGGAGAAATGGATAGCGCATTCCTCCCTCCTTGCACTTTTCCATGCTCATTGGGTTTTATAACACAATGTTGCTTAAAAATCGGGGGTTGTTTGTTTAGAATAGAAGTCGTTCTATCGAATGGATCGATGGGTGCAACAAACCCTGAAAATAGTTTTTTTTTTCCATTCCAAGCGATAATACATAGAAACATAAGAAAATTCGACCACGAAGCCTTGATGTCGGATCTCAAAATATATTAAATCGGGTCTATAAACCCATCGGGTCTGGGCAATTGCATATCGTGTTGTTCAATGGCCCTTGTCACGGGGATCCGCCGATGATCGTCGATATCGCCGATATCGGCCCTATCGTATCGGCATATTGCATTCGCTACGACCCAGGGGTCTTGCCCTTATACCATGGGTTGTGCCAACCCAATCTGCCGATCTGATCGCTCCATCGCATATCGTCAGTTCTAAAGTCCCAATATCGCCGATCGCTTGCGCACGATTGCGATTAGTCAGAGATCATTGATCGAGGGTTCCTCTGCCCTTGCCTTAAGTCCACCCTTTTGACTCCTCCAATTGTGATTTTCCCTTTTAAGGCTTTAAGCCTGTTTTTCTGAAGAAATGCCTCATTTTTCAAAGGAACAAAGACAGACTCTTTTGGCGATAACTTCATCATCCGAAGTCCATTTTAGCCCATTCAAGTTGCAATAGATTCAGAATGAAAATATCTACGCAATGGGACTGTTTCCAAGAGAATCCTTGGACTTTCATTTTCCCCTATTTCTTGCAAGTCAACCCAAAACTTTCACTGCTTCTATCTCCTTCATTCGGACTCAGATTGTAGTCTCGTTCACACCATTGGAATCAGGCGACGAGCACTTCGATCTGATATCAAGATAATTGTCTTTTTTCCACTTTGAAATTTGAGCTTTTTACCACTATGTCTGGAGATCCACCTAGATCACATTTTGGGGTCGAGAAAATGGTGGCAGTACTGCAAAAGTATTTCTATTGGCTGAGTCTTCGACAGGATGTCGGGAAGTACATCAAATCATGCACTTCCTATGCCATTGCCAAACCGACCATCAAGAAGCAAGGCCTCTATACCTCGCTGCCTACCCCTAGTCGACCTTGGGAATCCATCTCCATGGATTACATGTCAGGCATTCCTTCCACTAAGCATGGAAAGGACTGTGTTTTTGTGGTCGTCGACAAGTTCTCGAAGATGGCCATTACGGCGGCTTGCAAGAAGAATATCACAGCAGAAGCCACTACTAAACTCTTCTTTGAACGAGTGTGGGTACACTTTGGGATCCCACGGTCTATCATCTCAGATCGGGACTGTAGGTTCCTCAATACATTTTGGTCCAGTCTCTCATCGATGCTGGACACTAAACTCACTAAGTCCACAACCTTCCATCCTCAAATTGATGGCCAAACATAGGTTGTCAACAAGATGATCATACACATTCTGCACATGTACAACTCAAAGCATCCACGCACATGGGACGAGAGCCTCCCCTGTGTTCAGCACAGCTACAATCGTGCTCTTCATAGCTCAACTGGCCACAACCCTTTTCAGGTGGGCTTAGGATTCCAGCCACTATGTCCCATTCATGTGGCCATGCCATTTGCAGATACTCGCGTAGATTCGGCTCATGTGCAATCCAAAATAGATAAGGCAACCAGCTTCATTGAGCACATCCAACATATTCGCCAACAGGTCCATGACATTCTGGAGAAATCAAATTCCAAGTACAAGCAGGGACATGAGCAACATCGGGTGCCACACAAGTTTCAGGTGGGAAACAAAGTCTGGTTGCATTTGCAAAAGGAACGCCTTACCGGAGCTTATTAGAAACTCAAACCACTTCGATATGGTCCTTACACCATTACCAAGGCTGTGGGAGACAATGCATTTGAGCTCAGCATTCCCCCATTCCTTGGCCTACACCCAGTGTTCAGTGTGGACCGCCTTCAGCCATGCTTTCCACCATTACTAGACACGTCCGACATTGCAGAACAGTTCACACCCATAAAGTTAAATCTAGATTGCATGGAACAAGCTACAACTGATCGAATCATGGACACAAAGATCAAGCACACTCGCCAACAGAATATCCAATTGTATCGAGTTGTCAAGGCAGGCCAACTCCTTCACCAGGGCAATTGACTCACCAGGGACCAAGTTCAGCAAAAGTTTCCTCATCTCATGGAGGAACTCAATGCAATGGGGACCATTGCTTCTTAAGGGGGGAGGAATGATCCAGGTGGATATTGGTGGCCACCTGCCAAGTCCACTTGGACCCCCACCATTGTTTCTTTCAGCTTTTCAGTTTCCTTAATTGTAGCACAGTTTACTATTTTCAGCAGGTTTTCGGGTCCTGAACTTTCGGAGCCGTTTTGAGGCCCTAAACGACGTTTTTTGGGAAAACTGGGAAAAACATGGGTTAGGTGTTTCATATTCTAGGGTTAGGCTTTGGATGTTTAGGGTTTTCCTTTGTTTCTCAACAATAAATAAGCCTTCGAGCCTCATTATAACACAATGCAGAGGTATGTAGCCACCACATCTCTCCTTAGAGATAAGCTACCATTGCCCCAGCTGGTTTATTTCTATTTTTGTTTGTAAGCATATTTCAAGATTTTACATTAATGAAATGAAGTATTATTTCCATTGCATCTCTGTGTTTATGGTTATCTCTGTGATTTGTTGCATTCCAGTTTAAATCTGGATCAAGGGGTAACTGCGTTGCAGAGCAGGCAGGCCCATTCAGGCCTGCACTGCAGTGCACTTAGGCCCTCTTTGACCTGCGTTGGGCGAGATTAAGCGAAATTTGCATAGGGTTTGGGAATATTCCTTGATTCTAGATCATTCTAGAAGGATCCCATCTCTTATCTCCTCCTATGAGCTCGAATTTGGGTAGGCTAAGGATCAATTAACCTCCTATCCTCTCATCCCTTTCTCCATGGAAACTAACTCCAATTTCGGAAAACCATTCAATGCCCAATTTATGACATAACCACTTGCATTTCCCTATAAATTGACCACTCATCATAGTGATCAGGGGCTAGAATCTAAAGATTATAGAGAAATTCTGTTGGTTTGATATTTGAGTTCATGTCAAGCAATGTTATGTTGCTGGATTGGTGTGCTTTTGATGTGGCGAGGGTTGGACTAACGCTGGGTGAGTGGTACAGGATCGAACTATATTGGGTGAAACTCTTCCTTCTACATTAAAAAGTGTTTATTCCTTTTCTCATATTCTTGTTCATACCTATGATGATTATGTGTTTCAATGTCTTCGATTCCATTGGTTTATAGTAGATAGATCATGTATGCTTTGATCGTTGTTGTTTCTATTTCTGTTGACACGTACCAATTGAGTGGATTTAGTTCAAGTGGGAGCGACGAGAGCAATTCAAAGGGGCTTAAGGAAACAAAAGACTACAAGTAAGTTCCTTTCTCTCATCTATACTATAGGAAAATGTTAAACTACTTTCTTTCTATTGTTCTAGGTGTAGCTACCCACCTAGGGAAATGTGTTTATCCATAGATGCAAATTCCATATAACAGAGACTCTCTTCCGTGAACCTCAAAAGCTTGAGGTTGTTCTATGTAAACTTCTTCCTCAATCATGCCATTAAGAAAAGCAATCTTGACATCCATTTGATTTAAATTCCAACCCATAGACGAAGAAACAAGTCTAATGGTAATGTACCTAACAAGCGAAGCAAAAGTCTCATCATAATCTTCTCCCTCTTTTTGAGAGAATCACCTAGCCACAATTCTCGCCTTGTATTTGTTGATACCGCCATCCATTACATGCTTAATCTTGAATACCCATTTAGAGGTCACCATAGATTTCCCTTCAGGTCTAGGCACAATCTCCCATACATAATTCTTCATAATTGAATGGTATTCTTCTAACATTGCATCTTTCCATGCTTGCTAGCTAGTAGCTTCTTCAAAGGTGGAAGGCTCAAAATTAATAAGATTAGCCATTATTACTGCATATTCGAAATACCTATTAGGTCTCTTACTTTCCTTAAAGGCATCACTTCGTGTTGCATGTCCCTCTTCTGTAAGGTATATCTACTCCAAGGTGGCCTTTTCCTAATTTCATGAACAACAATTAAACCCATTTGTTCGCTAAGCCCTTCTGGCTTTTATTGATGATCTATGGGATGTTCTGTAATATTGGATGGACTTGTAACTTCTTCCTTGGGAGCTTCACGTTCTTCATCATTACCAAAATCCATGGAAACTTCTTTAGATTTCCAATAAGAAACGTTCTCATCAAAAGCCACATTCCTGCTAACTTCAACCTCTCTTTGACCTAGAACATAGATTCTATAAGCCTTTGATGACTCATTGTATCCAATGAATATTTATTTCTTTCTTGAAGGCTCTAGCTTCCTTCTCTTATCTTTAGGTACGTGGATATAGATTGGACAACCAAATATTCTTAAGTGTCCAACTTGTGGTTTATGTTTGGTCAATGCTTCATCAGGAGCCTTGTTTTCAAGAATTCGGTGAAGACTCATATCTTGAATGTAGACAATAGCCATAGATGCTTCACTCCATAGAAACATAGGGAAGTCTTGATCATGCATCATTTCCTTAACAAAATTTTCAATGGTTCTATTCTTTCTTTCAACAACTCCATTTTGTTATGGATTATAAGGGATTATCAACTCCCTCTTAATCCCAGATTCTTTACAAAAGGAAATGAATTCCTCTAAAGTATATTCTTCCATGTTATCAGATCTTAGGATCTTGATCTTCTTTCCCTTCAAGTTTTCAACTTCAGCTTTGAATTCCTTAAACTTGTCAAAGACTTCATGTTTTATCTTCATGAAGTAAATCCATGTCTTGTGAGAGAAATCATCAATAAATGTTACATAATACAAAGAGCCTCCAAGAGATTTTACTGGCATTGGACCACATACATCATAATGGACTAGATCCAAAATTTTCTTGGATCAACTTTCATTGCTTGTGAAAGGCTTCTTGCCAATTCTTTCGAAGCACACAACCTTTACATCTTTCTTCATGCTCCAGATGCAAAATTCCGAAACACCTAAAACCATTTGTTTTAAATAAGGCAAAGATCTATATTGAAGGTAAGTGTATCTGCTATGCTAAAGCTCGCATGGATTAATATCATTAGGTACAAATGCTTGAGCAAGTTGTTTCAAGAGTCTATATAACCTTCCTTCACGAATTCCAATTACTCTAGCAGAATCTATACTAGAGACATTTAGCCATACAAGAACTTTTCCATCAACAAAAGCTACTCTATCTCCCTTATCTTCCAAACGTGAAATAGAAACCAATCTCTTTTTCAAACTTGGTACATATAATATGTTGCATAGATTAATGTTTTCACATGATTTTAGCTTAATGGAAGTCTTCCTAATGTCGTGGACTTCATAATTGTTGTTGTCTCAAAGCTCTACCTTTTAAGATAATATTCTTTCCATTAAGCTTGTGAGGTTGTCAAAATATCTTGTCATATGCCTTGAGGAACCGCCATCTGCAACCACAAATCATTGGTATTTAAATAGAACCTGTAAGAGTAGAAAAGTAAAAGAAATCTTTGTCACCTGAATCTTCATTCTTGGGTCTTTAGAAGTTCATCAATGTTTGTTGTGGTGGCATGTTGCTTTCCCTTTCTCTTCTATCATTCGATCTTTCAGGACAATCATGTCTGTAATTACCAAATTTGTGATAAGGATAGAATTGAATTTTTGAAATGTCTCTCTTCCCTTAATGAACGAACCTTCTTCATTCTGGTCTTCGTCCTTCGTTTCTTCTTTGGAAACCAAACTTCTTTCTTCCCCCACCCTTCTTGAAACAAGTTGCATAAGATTTAGAGTCACCTTCTTCAGATCTCTGAATCTTTCCTTTTGACATGAGCCTAAATTCTTCTTGAGGACAAGCAATCCATAGTTCTTCAAACATTGGAGCTTCTTTTCTACCACATATCCCATATGCAAATGAATCCCATGATTTAAGTAAACCATTAAGTCTTGTATTCATTGGTTCCATTTCTGGAATGATTTCATCAATTGCTTGAAGTTGATCTCTCAATTGAGAAATCCTCATGAAATGCAAGGTTATAATATCATTTCTTGTTATTTTAGCATCACGAAGCTCATTCTTCAAACTCATTGCTCGATTAATGTTGTTGATAGTCTATAATCCAATTAGGGAATCATACATCTTCTTTGAAGAGTCAAGATTTGTGATATATAGTATCAAATGATCTCTTATGGAATCTACAATGATACTTCTAGTTGTAATATCATCTTTTTCAAAATTCATTTGTCTTCATCCTTTTCGGGTTTAGTGACCTTTCCCTTCACAGTGCCCAAAAGTTCATTCTGTGCAAGAAGGATATCAATCCTTATTTTCCAAGCCCTAAATTTTGTATCTCCTTCTAAATTGTTTTCTACCTTCATATAGGAACCCATAGTCATAAACAAGTAGATAGATCTTAAATGGGGTATGTTATCCCTTTACCAAAGCTTTCCAAGAGTGATCTCAATGTCCTATCCTTCACCAAATCTCTGATATTGTGTTGAGTTTTTAAGTGTAATGAATACAAGCACAAATTTATGAAATATTGATAATTGCTTCAAATTATGTAGTTCTTCTTTTAACAATTTGAGTTTATCATTAAGCAATTACACTTCAGAAATTCAACCATAAAAGCATAAGGATAGTAGAGATCACAATGAACAAAGATAACACATAATTTACCCTGGGAAAACCCGCTTGAGGGGAAAACCCAACAACCTTTTTCTTAAATAAATTCTTCAATCAATAAGAGATACATCTAATGAAGCTAGTCAACTATGGCTAAGCAACCTTCTAGTCAATCCAAGTCAGGTCAAACTTCTGCCCTTCAATCTTCGACCCTCTCTGATCTACCTAGGTAGAATTTTAACCTGCCCAAAATATGTTGCCAAAAAACACACGTGTGGGCTAGAAGAAATAAATCCACATGTGTGAGTTAGAGAGATGTTATTTGTCCTTCTTCTCCATCCTTATTGTCCTTCTTGTCCTTCGATTGGATGCCCAGAAGATGTCTTTCTTGTGTGAGGTCGAATGGTGTCTTTCTGATATAGTGTTTAGCCTTTGCTAATGGGTGTGCCTCTTTCAGTGGGCTTGAATTGACTTGAGGGAGGGCCGACTTGACTAGTTTGGAGCCAAAAAATCATATTTCAAAATTTTCTCTTTTAAATCTGACATTAAGAACATGTCTTATATAAATTCTCTCAATGTATTAACAATGAAAATGAATTGAAGAACATGTCTTACAAATTCTTTAAACATTACAAGGGCTAAAATATAAATTATGAAGACCGACCATAGCTACCAAATTCAACATCCTTTAGGTTTTCCCATGATCCTTGGAAATAAAGACAATACAATAGACTTAATATTGACCACTCTCAAATAAAATAATAATGTATGATTTATGGATGTGTAACATTACAAGATAATATGTAAAGTGTTACTAATTTGGTGATATATATACATTATAATATTATCACTTTCTCAGTAAAGAACATTATCATTATTAGTGTAGATTTCATTGGCCAGTATTAGAGGTGGTGATATTCCCCCACCAAGGTTTAATTATTTCCAAATAGTGGAGTATGCTTTACTCTCTAATTAAGATGAGACTATTAAAGTTAGCCCAAACAAGATGATCATGATAATGGACAAAGTTCATAACCCCTACAACTAGTAGCTTGTTGTAAATGGCAGACGCAGAGGCAAAAAAGCAATTGTTGGCAATATATGTATGTTTGAGTTGGGTTTGGTTATAGTTTGGAGAAGTCACCTAGCACAATGATCTTTGAGAGTTCACACACACAAGGATTTGAGTGGGCATTCAAAGAGCTCAACAATTATTCCAACCAACTACTTCTCTTATATTATGAACTTCTTGTTCACTCTATTCATTGTAAACTATTTCATTCAAATATGGAGTAGATAATGAAAGGATATAATGCATCATTATATAATAAATTTATAGTGTTATAAGAGCATTAGATGTGCAACAAAGTTTAGGGTAAAAAAGAAGTGTCTTGTAATAGAGCAATCAATGTTGTATATGTTGGGATACATACAATTGGATATGAAGTAAGTATGGATGCAACGGTAGATAACCTAGTTTATACAACATTTGGTTGCTCCATTATTAGGTGTTTATTATTTGTTGAGATTTTCATAGAGACTTGCACAAAATGTCTCTGAAGCACTATCATGATAGAGAAAACACACTTTTTAAGGTCGTGCACACACCATGTGAAAATGAGCATAATAGCTTCATGAGAACGATACAATGTATTTGTGATCTTCTTATGTGTGCAACTTGTGATATGGGCATAATAAATTTACAAGTGTGATACAATATGTTTGCAATAGCTTGAGTACAATACAGATGTTTGTAGGAACTTCACTTCTCTTTCAAACTTCTTGTTCACCCATTTTTGTTGTGAAATATTTCATTCAAAATTGGGGTAGATGAATTTGTAGTGTCATAAGAGAGGTTGATGTGTAATGAACTTTACAAGAAATAATAAACGTCTCACAATAGAGCAATTAATGTTGTATATGCTAAGATATATCTCATTGGATCTCAAGTTACTTCAAATCCAATGGTATATATCCTGAGGCATATAACATCAATTGCTCTTTTATTGGGTGCTTATTCTTTGTAGAAATCTATGTTGAAACCTACATAAAGGGGCTCTAAAGCTTTATCATGATAATACAAATCACACTCTTTAGGGTTATGTGCATGACTTGTGAATTTGGGCATAATAACTTCTTCAATGCGATACAATAAGTTTGTGATCTTTCACATGCATGCCAAATTTCAGCTTCATTTATTCATTCATTTGCAACCTTCCCTAAACATTGCTCTCAATTAATCTCTACATTCCCAAAGATGCAACCAACACATTATGTTGCACACAATTCTTACTTTCTATAAAGTGATTATTATAAAACCTCTTTATTTTTGGGTGTAATATAATGTTAAAGGCCACAATTTGTGAAGTGCATCTCAACATCAAATATCAAATCCATTCTCATCTTTGTGTGGAACTTGTTAGAGGCCTTAATGTTAGATATCAAATTGTCGAAGCACGAACTCAAGAATGTTGTTGATTGACACTCTTATCAAAGAGCACTGGCTTGTAGAGTGTTGTCTTTGTCATAAATTGTTGTGTAATTGATTGATGGGTTTTCAAGTGCATAACATATTGAAAGTATGGGTTATTCAGTGCCTAACATGTCAAACCATGCTTCTTGTCAATTGTTGAATTTTTCATCTTAGTTGATGTAGAATGATGTTGGATTTTCCTTAATCCCTACCATGTGTTCGTCAAATAAGTATTTGTCAATTTTTTGGAGTTGGTGAAGTATACTAGTAATGGTGTACTTATGTAGCAAGAGCTTAGAAGTGTCTATCAACCTTTTTCCATATGCATTGTTGATTAAGAATATTGGCAATGGTGTACTTGCACATCATGTCCCCATAACAATGATAACTACGTAGCAACAATACCCCTAAACTTTTCTTATAGGAAGCTCAACTAGGGAAACTCAATGTATTACCCATGACCATTATCTCATCATTTTCAATTGCACAACTTGGTTTTGCCTCTAGATAAGTTGATTTTCCATTTTCTAATGTATGGGTGAATGCATTTAAGTTCCAAGGATGAACGTTAATATATATTACAATAGTGATCTCAATCAGGTGTAGCTTCAATGGTTGGGAGGAAAGTTGTTATCCACCACCACTTGATTTTAAATGCCACTATATAACATGCTTGCTCTCTTCATGCCATAGTTATTGACTATTAACTTGTATTTGAACCCTAAACGATTTGGTTTAACTTAAATACTCTCTTTAAAATAAGTAGAAATTCCTAATAAATTTCATACAAACACACACACATATAACATCAATATTACATTACCTGATGATGGATGCCACCATGTTTGTGGATGGGATAGATGGGAGGGAAATGGTTTTGTAGTCCCCCAAAGCTTTAAAGTCATGGGAAGAGGTAGACACATGCCTTAATGTGTTAAAAGGTTTATGATTGCATGGAACCTCAGTTCACACGTGTACAAGAGGTTTCATATCAAGCTAAGTTATGGAGAGGTCATTTCTATATTTGTATAAGCATTCGGTTAAGCAGGATTTTGCCACAATGCTTGTACCCAAGTAGGAAATTTGGTATCTTCTTGCTTGGTTAGACTACTTCATTTGTCTAATAGGAAGTATCTTAGGGTCAGGAGGTCTAGCCGCCCCGCACGCCCCACCCCCCCCCAACTTGGACCTCACTCTCACTCGTAGAATTCAATGTTGATTTTCTCAATTTGGTAGACTTCTTTCATAACTCGAAGCAATCTTGGGGCATGAACCCACAAATGTAAGCTTCCTGAGCCATCATTTTCGATTTCATAGATTCATTGCTTCTCTGCCTGGTTGAGGTTTAATGTTTTTCTTCTCACAAGACCTTTGTCATTGGGAATCCCTACTATTCTCCCTCCCTAGTTGGGATAGTATTGCTCAACACACCAAGTACTTTCTTGGAATTTTCTTATGGGGGGAGGATTTATCCTACCTTCAGCTACAACCTAATGGCTTTTTTCTGTTTGAATTTGGGTCTCAAGGATGGGGTTTCCTTCTCTCTTGTTACCTTCTCGTGGCTAAGTCTCCTTGAGACCCTCCCTCTTATCTGACTCTGGTAGAAAAGGGTCAGCTTACTCATCCTAGGTGTTGTTGTTTGGCATTGGGCCTTTACAAAATTAGGATTCAAACTCAGGTCACATTGTTGTGGTGAAATTTATTTATAGTTTATAGATATTTCACTACACTATGCCACGATATAGAATGAGACACAAAAGAGGAATTAGAAGCATATGGGTTAAAGGGACCTCCAATCCATAGAGCATATTCTCGTGTAGTTGCTCAAGCCAAGTAAGCGACTAGGAGTTTTCACACAAACACTCCCTCCTATATCAGGGTGGAAATTCACTCTACTAAAGAAGAAGTCATGCAAGAGCATTGTTCCCTATCTAATTCAAATGCTAATGTAGCTAATATGGGTTGGATTCCAAATGGGGGTCACATAAGAGGAAGATGAAATTATTACCTTCAAGCAATTCAACTTTACTAGCATTCCAAGACCTTAATTGGCAAAGTAATGCAGGACAGGGCAAAGGAGAGATCTAAGATAGATTTTATGCTCGATAACATTCATCAAGAATTCAAGCAATTGCACTCTCACATCATGACCATGAGCACTCTTCTCACCCATGTGGAAGCGCACCTCCATTGCAAGTAGCCTCACAGTCCAGCTGGCCCAAACACCAACCTTGTTCACATAGAGGTTTCCAATTCCTCGATGTGATATTAGTTTCTTTCTTTATATGATGCTCTACTTAGCCTTAGTTTGGTTTATGAATGATGTATGGTCTCCGTGGACATTTATAGATCGTTGAATACGTATAATTTTGGATGGTCTCAATATTTATTATGTGCTTGCCTTGGTTATCTTGTGAATCAGTAACAAAACTAAATTCTCTCTTGTGGACAGTGTGTAGGTTCTTTTGTATGACTCTTTTGTTATCCCTTTTTTGACATAAAACTACAAGCCTATGGTGGCTATGTATATAATTTCTTGATTCAACTATAGTGGAAAAGACAATTAGCCAAAAAAAACATCAATATGATATTGATATTAAATTAATGATAATTAAAACAAATAGAAATATGACATAAAAATGTAATGAATAAAAAATGTAAATATAGTCAAATACTATTTTTCAGTTTGGTGTTATATATTATCAAAGGTATCCTTGTATTGTATATGGTATATGCCTATAACTCTATATAGCCTAGTAAAGTATTTAGTGGGAGTTCAATGCCAACATGTATTTGGTAAACATAATTAGTTTATTTATGATGCATTGCTTTTCCTAAAATTGATGTATGAATGTTTTTCATTTTCTAAAAAGAGAGAAAAAAAAAGTTATAATATTAAAAGAGAAAAAGGAAAGACAATTAAAAATTAAAAGAAGGGGAGCATAATGTGACTGGTAGTGAGTGAAAAGGAGAGTGTGCATTCATCCAACCTAATTCCTATGATTGATTGGTAAAAGATGCCACTAACACATAAAACCAAGAGTAAACGTATAATGCTTCACTTTATGATCACTAAATGCTTACTTACCACCTCATTTGTGTATATACATCCAATTGGGATTTTAGGAGGGTTCCTTCTTATCTCTTATTGTACTTTTGTGTTAAATCTTATGTACACAAGTAATAGATTAGCTAGGGGCTAGGGGAGATAAAGAGGAACAAAGAAAAATCTTAAGAATTGAAGTTAAAATCTTGTGCTAAGTTTTTTTTTCAAGGAAAGAATCAACATCTCTCTCAGCCTAAGGGCTCGAGTGAGGTTTTTTGGTACCAAACTAGCCCACAGGTATACTCACTTAAGAATTCACAAGGATCAAAGCCAATATAAAAATATTCATAGGCATGAAGCCATTACGACAATATTAATTGAGACATTATATCTCATCATGCTGCTAATGGGGATTTGAGCCCAAGTGGGGAATATAACAACTATTTTTCCCAACCATATTTAGGGAGAAAAATACCACTTTCAGGGAGAAAGGGGTAAAATCCTCATGCTACAAGTAACCTAGGAAGAGCCTTAAGTTTAACATCGTAGGTAAAAGTGAATTTCAACAATTTTTTTAGCTCCAAGTAGGGATCAATCAATTAGACCAACAAAATAAGGGGTCGAAGAACCAAAAGAAAAGACATTGAAGCGTTGGGTGTGTGTGTGTGAGGAGGGGCGGGGGAGGGCAGGGACACAAGTTAAGGGATTTCCCACACAGACCGCAAGACAATAGAAGAGTGTACAACATCCAATTGGACACAATTGTCAATTATGTGGCTAAGAGTGTACCCTATATTTATGCATTTGTAAAAAATAAACGAGTGGACCACTAAGCCTCAATGGTGGAGATGGAAGGTATAATTGCCAAACATTCTATTTCAATTTTAATTGATCCTGGTTCTAACCTCGGTTATAATACACCAAAAATTGTCGAAGCATGTGTTTTACATATATAAAAAAATAAAAAAATAAAAAATAATAATAATAATAATATACAAAGTCTCGGTTGGTCTAATAAGCTATCAAAATTGAAAGAAAGGTGATTGATGTTGTTGAATTGTGCTAGTTTGAGATGAATGGCCTACTTAGATAAGCCACTTTGAAATGCTTCCCTTAGGGTCATATGATTTTCTAATTGGTATGGATTGGTTAGTAGTGTACAAGGATAAGTTGGACCGCTATAATAAAACTCTGGGATGCACAAATGATGAAGGAAAACATAGGTTATTGCAAAGAATACAAAGGCCTTTGTTCGTGAGGTAGATTTCACTTTTGCAATTGAAGATTTGTGGTAGAAAGGGATATACATTTCATCCCATACAACTGACAAATTTAGTTGAAGATAATAATATGAAGGTAGGAGACCATCCCATCCTATAGGAACACATATGTGTTTCCTGAAGTGATACTTGGACTACCCCCCATGCGAGACATTGATTTTTGCATAGAACTCACACCAGGGGCCATGTTAGTGTCTAGAGTGTCATATAGAATGAGCACACTTGAATTTGCAGAATTAAAAATATAGTTGAAGGAAATGTTGGACAAAGGGTACATTAGACCCAATGTATCTCCTTGGGGAGCTCTAATGTTATTTGTTAAGAAGAATCTTGACACCCTTAGGTTATGCATTGATTATAGATAACAGAACAAGATGACCATTAACAACAAGTATCCATTGCCCGGGATTGATGATCTCTTTGATCATTTAAGAGGAGCCATGTAAATTTAATAGTTGGATATCACCAAGTATGGATCAAGAATGAGGGTATCTACAAGACTACATTGAAAACATGATATAGTCACTATGAATTTGCAGTAGTGCCATTGGGCTAACAAATGTACCAACCACTTTTATGTGTCTACTGAACAAAAAATTTAACAAGTATTTGGATAAATTTGTGTTAGTTTTCGTAAATGATATTTTAGTGTATATAAAGACCAAGGAGGAGCTTGAGGAGCACCTCAAGATCGTATTGCAAGTGTTTTGGGAGCACTAGTTGTGTGCTAAACCCAACAAAAATGTGATTTCTTTCAATCATAGGTGCAATATTTGGGTCATGTTATTTTGAAAGGAGGACTCATAGTTGATCCTGAGAAGATCAAGGCAATTATGGAATGGTGTGTTCCCCAATTGTAGCAATGATAAGATCTTTTATGGGATTGGCAGGGTATTACATAAGTCTCATTCACGAATTTTTGAATATTGGGCACCTAATTATAACACTACAAAAGAAATGGGTAAAGTTTAATTGGACATAAAAGTGCACAATGAGCTTTGAACAACTAAAGCATTTTCTTACTACTACCCCCATGCTAAATATTGTAGACCTAGACAAAGATTTCTCGTTGTGTGTGGATACTTTCAAGGAAGGGCTTAGTGGAGTCCTCATGCAAGAAGGGCGTGTAATTATATATGAATCCAAAAAGCTAAATGAACATGGACAAAATTATATAACACGTGATTCGGAGTTGGCAACCATCATGCACACTTTAAAATTATGGGAACATTACCGACTTAGGATGGAATCCGCATTGAACACTGACCATAGTGGGCTAAAATACTTGTTTGATTAGCCTATATTGAATGTTAGGCCACCTAATGGTTGGTCCTCATTAGTGAATTTCTTTTTAAAATCAAGCATATTAGAGGCAAAGAACCTTCAGTGGCAGATGTAGTCAACATAAGCATGCAAGTGATACATATGGAAACCATGAGTACATGTGAGACAAACATAAAGGGAAATAATTAGAGAAGTACTACAAGGTGATGAATATTTCCAACGTGTAAGTGGATGCTTACAACAAGAACCCAAGGGGTCAATGGAAAATAAATATCAACTAACAAAAGACGACTTATTGTTGTACAGGGGTAGACTTTACATACCAAATGAAGTAGAATTGAAGAAGCTCATAATAGATAAACTCCATAAGAGACCCATTGACGAAGTTGGATGCTGCCAACAGTGTAAGGGGATCTCTCGATGTGAAGTCCCAATTAGACCTCACATCGTTTGGTGTAGGAGTCCCATCCGGTCATATGGTCTGACCATCGTTGGAAAGGTTTCACATATATGCCTTGGTTACTATTACACACAAGAGAATGCAACACCTCTTTGGGGCAACAAGTGTGTGAGCTTTGTGAGACACCCAACATAAGGTGCACGAGGGAACATCCACGATTGGTAGTGAAAAATGAGTCATTGGTTATAAAAGTAATAGTACTATCCTAAAGGGGGACATGTGAAGGAAGAGAAAGACTTATTGAATGTGTGCAAATTAGTCTACATGGTAATCAACAATCATCAAAACATAACAACACTTATTCAATAACAACCATAGCTAAATTGTTGGGTGTGCGTTATATTCTTTCCACAACTAGCCCCATGCGCGGGGGTTCACCCGGGGGGGGGCGATAGGCCCCCTATTCGTTTGCATTGGGTGCAGTGGGGGGGGGGGGGTCACAGGGCTAGGGCAACGCCACAGGGAAATTTTTTTGGACCCTATATTAGGTGGGTGGACCTACCTATGGTTTTGTGCATGGTTTTTCACACATGGTTTTGGGCATGATGGTTTTCTGCCCATGGTTTTTTGTATATTTAGTCAAGGGAACTACGGTTATGTTCTAATCCAGGGTTAATGGATTGGGTTTTATGGATGCTTCACCATGTATATAAATGTATTGTAACATTGAAAGGAATATAGTGAAAAATCAATATGGTAGTCCCGCTTTTCGGATCCAGGGTAAAATCTTTGTGTATATCTATTTTATGTTTTATTCTCTCACCATTGTTTATTTTTTGTTTTTAGAATTCGTATGCAGGTAATTTCTGTACGGGGTTAAAATCTACATTTGGTATTGAAGTTGTTTTGGCTTCAAGGAGACGCATATGCTGTTGAGGGTTTTGCTTGGGCCTATGGTAGACCCTGTTTATTGGGAGATCTGCAGGATCGATTCTTGTGGTGAAAGAAGATGGCGAGTAATGGAAAGATAGAGATCGGAAAATTTAATGGTTAGAGCTTTAAGTTGTGGAAAATTAAGATGGAGGATCTGCTAGTCGATAAAGATCAGTAGATTGCGGTAGATCTAGGTACTAAATCAACAATAATGTTAGCTGAAGACTGAGAGAAGTTGGATTAAAAGGCAAAGAGCACAATATGGTTGTGTATCTCAGATTTAGTATTGTTGAAGGTATCAGGGGAAGCTTCAGCGAACGCTTTGTGGGACAAGTTAGGGACTTTGTACCAATCTAAGTCTCTGGTGAATAAACTGTTCCTACGGAAAAAGTTGTATAACCTGAGGATGAAGGATCGAGACTCGGTGATAAAGCATCTGAAATACTTTAATTTTGCGGTAAGCCAGTTGTTATCTATTGATATGAAAAATTTAGATGAAGATGAGTGCATCAGTTTGTTGTGTTCTCTACCAGATTCATGGGATAATTTGGTTGTTGCAATAGGTAGCAATGTGACTGCCTTGCAGTATGATGAAATAGTCTCATCCTTGTATTTAGAGGAGATGACACACAAAAATACGGAGGGCGAAAATGGTGATGCCTTGTCTGTACGAGGACAGTCCCAGACTAGAAACAAGAATAAATCCTTGAGTGGGAGTTCCAAATCTCCAGGAAAACCTGTAAAGGTGTGCTGGAAATGCGGAAATGAAAGGCACTTCAAAAAGGACTGTAGATCTAAAGCTCCTAAGAAAGGAAAGGGATCTGATGATGCTCCTTTTGCAGAGGCAAAAACCACCTCAGATGAAGGTGAGGATGCGTACTTGGCTTCTTCTTCAAGTATGCATCTAGATCATGAGGTATGGTTGATTGAATCTAGTGCATCCTTTCATTTCACTCTCCATAGGGAGTGGTTCTGCGAGTATGATAAATGTGATGGTGGTGATGTCTTCTTAGGGGATGACAAGAAGGCTAGAATCGTCGGTCGCGGAAAAGTCAAGTTGAAGTTGCAAGGTGGAAGGATTAGAACACTTTTGTGTGTTCTGCATATTCCTGCATTGGCCAAAAATCTTATTTATGTAAGCAAGTTGGATGATGCAGGTGTAAAAATAATGTTTGTGAAAGATACATGCAAGATGGTTCGGGGAGCACTGGTATTGATGTGGGGAGTTCGAATTGGAACTCTGTACAAGCTTCAGGGTAGCACTTTTATTGATGGGTGCAACAATTATGTGGTTCCTGAAAGTGGAGCAGAAAATCTAGTGGTCTCTGGAGAAAAGACTATGTTATGGAATCAAAGGCTTGGACATATAGGAGAGAAGGCTTTCGAATACTTCGTGGTAATGGTATGGTAGAAGGTATGTCTAATTTATCTCTTGATTTTGATTTCTATGAAAATTGTGTATATGGGAAGTAGAATCGGGTGAGTTTCCCCTCTAGTACTAAGAGGGCGAAACAAATATTAGAGCTTGTGCACAGTGATGTGTTTGGACCTATGCCAGTTCCATTACTAGGTAAGTCTGTGTACTATGTATCATTTATAGATGACTTCTCAAGGAATACAGGGATATATTTCCTCAAGAAGAAATCTGAAGTCTTTGACAAGTTTAAAGAATTTAAGGCTCTAGTGGAAAACCAAACAGAGAAGAAGATAAAGGTGTTGAGGACAGATAACGGTGGAAAGTTTTCCAAGAAGGAATTTGAAGAGTTATGTAAAAAGTGTGGTATATCACAACAAAAGACTACTCCATACACACCTCAGCAAAATGGAGTTGCATAAAGAATGAACATGAAGTTGATGGAAAAGGCAAGAAGCATGATTAGTGGTGACGGGTTGGGACAAGAATTCTAGGCAGAGGCGGTGGAGATTGCATGTTAGCTAGTGAACAGATCAACTTCATCAACATTGGAGGATAAGACTCCACAAGAGCTATGGACTCATGAGAAACCCTCTCTTTCACATATGAGGGTATTTGGATGTGATGCATATGTACATGTTCCAAAGGAGGAAAGAACCAAGTTGGATAGTAAATCTGAAAGGTGCATCTTCATTGGGTATAAGGATGATTTAAAAGGTTATAAGCTTTGGAATGCAAAAACAAGGAAGGTTGTGTACAATTGCGAAGTGGTGTTTAGAGAGGTTAAATATGTTATTTAACATGAAGTCCTACCAAAGGAACCTGAGAAGATAGAGTTTGAGCTAAAGGAGGAAGAATCTGAGTCTACAACAAAAGAGGAATTAGAAGATGAAGAGCCACAAACTCCAGTTGTGAGAAGATCAGTTCAAGAAAGAAGGCAACCAGAAAAGTATAGTCCATATACTTTCTGTTCAAATTTTGCTTTATCTATTACTTATGATGATCCTAGAACTTTCAGGGAGGCAGTAGATTCAGAGGATGACAAAATTTGGAAAGAGACCATGGTTGATGAAATGGCATCTTTGGACACAAATGAGGCTTGGGATTTGGTGGACTTGTCGGCTGGAAGGAAACTCATTGAAAGCAAATGGGTGTTTAAGAAGAAGATGAATGTATAAGGAAAGGTGGAGGAATACAAAGCTCAATTGGTAGTAAAAGGTTATTCTCAGGTGTCGGAAATTGATTTTGGTGATATTTTTTCTCCAGTTGCCAAAGTAGTTTCTATTAGATTACTTTTATTTGTTGTTGTTGCTTTTGATTTTGAGGTAGAATAGATGGATGTGAAGACAACATTTCTTCATGGGGATTTGGAAGAAGAGATCTACATTAAACAACCTAAAGGCTTTGCGGTAAAGGGTAAGAAAGAGCTGGTATGCAGGTTAAAAAAGTCTTTGTATGGGTTAAAACAATCACCAAGGATGTCGTATCAGAAATTTGATACATATATACGGGGACTTAGCTTCACGAGAAGCAAAGCAAATCATTGTGTGTATTTAAATTAATTGGTGATCGTGTTATTTATTTGGTCTTGTATGTGGATGATATGTTGCTGATTGGAAATAACAAATAAATTATCCAAGAATTGAAGACTCAATTGTCCTCCAAATTTGACATGAAAGATCTTGGTGTTGCAAAATATATTTTGGGCATGGAAATTGAACGAGATCAGGAAAAAAGGAAGCTTTGGTTAAACCAGAGGAAGTATGTCGAGACAATATTGCATAGGTTTAATATGCAGGATAGTAAACTGGTGAAGGTTCCTATTACTGTCGGTGTAAAGTTATATGTTGAATAGTGTCCCAAGATACAAGAAGAGGAAGAGTACATGTCCCGTGTTCCATACGCAAGTGCAGTCAGTAGCCTGATGTATGCAAGTCTATACTAGACCAGACATTGCACATGCAATAGGAGTATTAAGTAGGTTTATGTCAAAACCAGGGAAGGAGCATTGGACAACAGTGAAGTGGGTTTTCATGTATTTGTGTGGCACTAGTGATGATGGTTTGTGCTACCAAGGAAGACCATGATTGGATAGAGTTTTGGACAACCGTGGATTTGTTGATGGAGACTGGGTTGGAGATCTGGATCAGAGAAGATCTACAAGTGGGTATGTATTTAACCTGTTTGGAGGTGCAGTCAGTTGGATGAGCAAGAGACAGTCTGTAGTGGCACTTTCAACTACAGAGGCAGAATACATGGCAGCCACTCATGCAAGCAAGTAGTTTGGTTGCACAGATTGTGTTCAAGTATGGGGTTGGTACAACGAGCTATAAAGATAGACTGTGATGGCCAAAGTGTAATTTTCTTAGCAAAGAACCATGCTTATCATTTAAAGACAAAGCACATTGATGTTAAGTATCACTTTGTGAGGGATTTGGTTGAGGACAAAAGGGTGTTTCTGGTAAGGGTGGACACTTTGAAGAATGTTGCAGATACATTAACGAAGTCTATGAGCACTGAGAAGTTTTCTTGGTGTAGAGAAACAATGGGCGTTGTAGGGCTAGAGTAATGACTAAGCTCTCCCATGGAAAGAAAACAACAAGTGGGAGAATTTTGGGTGTGTGTTATATTGTTTCCATGACTAGCCCCATGCGCGGGGCGGCGATAGTCCGCCCTGTTCGTTGTGTCGGGCACAGCGGGGGGTGGCAGCGCCTTGGGGAATATTTTTTGGACCCTATATTAGGTGGGCGCACCTACCTATG
>APFE031459793.1:41726-62808 GCA_000404065.3 Pinus taeda | reverse complement strand
TATATGTATGTATGTATGTATGTATGTATGTATGTATTGAAACATTGAAAGGAATATAATGAAAAAAGAATCTGGTAGTCCCAGTTTTGGGATCCATGGGAAAATCTCTCTGTATATTTGTTTTATGTTTTATGCTCTCTCCATTGTTTATTTTATATTTTTAGAATTTTTATGCAGGTAATTTTATACATGGTTAAAACCTACATAAGCAATGAATTAGTCCATTCACCTAGTATGTAATTAAAGCAACATATACCATAAACATAATTAAAATAGTCCAACTATATCTTTGATACATGTATCAAGAAGTGTTGGCTCATAGAGCTTATAAATAAGAGTGAAAGGTCCCAAGTGCATTGTTACATGAATGAAACACTATATCCAATAGTGGAACATGAAGCCACAACTTGTTTCTCCAAATAATGATCTATCTCCTATGTGATACAAGAGAAGCCATGACAAGACTCCAATTATACAATCCTTTAGCTTGAGTTGCGAGGAGCTATTTATAACAAATAATAATGACCTTTAAGCTTCCTCATGACTCTTTGACTTCTATGACTATTCATATTATATTAGTGACTCATTACATTCCATATGTGACTATTCACATTCCACATGTGTCCCTTGGACTTCATTACAATCATTTTTTACATAAAACAAATTACATATGAGGCGATGGCCTAATAAGACAAAATTGATAATGGGACAAATGCTCATCAAATTGATAAATCATTGGCTTTCTCATGAGTTCACTTGTAATGTAAACTCTGTTGAGAAGGCTTTGACCCGGCCTGGCATGTCCCCTATATACCGCATCTTCACCTCCAGTGCCTTCGTCAGTACGGTCTTGCAGCTTGATTGTACATTATTCCATAACCATGAAAGTTTCATATTATCTTTGACTGGTGTGATGGCATACTGTAGAATAATGTCTTTGGTGAGCTCCAATCCCTCATGTTCTATTACCTATTTAATCTGCTCAATATATTGCATGATCTCCTGGAAGATGACTTCTTTGCCTCTGATTGCTTCAAGTGTTCCCATTACGAGCATCCCATGATTTTGTGTTAGAGACTCAAAACCATTATGTAGTTGATTATAGGCAGCAATAGTATTGATTGACTGTTCTCCAAGGCACATGTAATTCTGATGGTGAAGTCTCAACTAAGCTTTATCCATTTCAGCGGCAATCTTGTCATTCTTTTCCAAATGTTGTGGAGGATCTAGATACTTGGTGGCCCACTCTTGAAGATGGTCAACCACTATATTTGTCACTTTCAGGAGTTTCACGACTTCTTGCACTTTCTTTTGGATGCCAACGAGAGGAGTCACCACCTATTGTATAAGTATCATATCATCATATAATTGTGCCTTGGTGTCCTCCATTGGCCCAGTTCTTCTTGCATGGTTCCCTAACATTTTGTGGTGCTAAAAATCTGTGACGACAACCATTAATTCTTTGTCACAAGATGTTATGCCCATTACTTCATTGCAGTAAGTTCTTTCCTCAATTTAGCATTCTAACTCAGAAGATATTCAGAGTTATCTTGTGTTGTTGTGGAAAAACCAACAATTGACACCATGACTACCCTAGGATTCCTTCTGCTGTTGGTAGTTATCACCTTCTTTGTAGCCACTGAGATTGGATTCTGATGATCTTTCGGAAAGTATTTATGCCTATGTTGCACAATCCTCTTCTTAAGTTGATCAAATGTGACACTGCATACATCCATGACTTTATCTATTGACGGAGGTGTGATCCCCATCCCTCCAAATGGAAGATGACCACCTGTGACGAGAGGTTCCTTTGGAGTACTTGGCTCATCATCCATGGGTTCAATGGTATCTTCTTCCTCCAATTCTTCCTCTTCTATCTCTTGAATCAATTGTTCATTTTCCAATCTTTTTGTTGCTTCTTCATGTTGGGACTACCTCCGTTGTTCTTCTTCTATCCTTTTCCTCTCCTCCTCTTCTTCTTATTGATTTTGAAGCAACTCATCTTGTTTCCTCTCCTCCTCTTCTTCTTTTTCTTCTCTCCTCTCTTGTTCTACTTTAATAACTCCTATGTTTAGAGGATCAAATTTCTACTTTCTATTTCTCTCGCCTGTCGAATCATATATGATCCTCTTCTTAGGATCTACTTTCCTTGCTTTAGGGGTTATTTGTTCTTCCCCCTGCGCCTACAAGTTTTGAGCTGGTGGATCTCGGGGTGAATTGGTTTCCATCCTTGGATGTGCCTTCATGTTTGCATTGTACTAGTTCTTTATCTTCTCATCTTCTATTGTAGATATTGAAGAATACCCCATACTGTGACTAATCCTTTCACAATGTTACTTGCATATTCTCCTCATATCCATGAAAATCCTTAGTAGCAAAGTGAAGGTGATCCAACTCATGTATCTCTATTGTTGTATCCTTGTGGCTGTTTAACTCATATAATTTGATCCTCAATGGGAAGGTAGTTCGAAGGGATTTCTTCCTCCTGCAAAAAACTCATGACAATCCCTTGTCCAATTAATTTGCTACTTCCTACATGACCACCTTATTGGTCACATATCGCGGCATGAGATGAGGGGATATCTGACAACTAAAACATCTGATGTATATCCCCTCAGGTGCTACAAACCAATCTGTGATATTCCATAGTGACTCCTTCACCTGATCAGTCATGCAAGGAGGATCGATCTCAAATATCATATGAAAGATAACTATAAAGAAGTGCTCAACCAGTCTATCATATGCACCTTTGAAGATTGATTCTGATAACACTCTACAGTGAAGGTAAACTAAGAACTTGTTCTCAGGGGTATAGTTCTAGTACGTTCCTAAGAACACATATTGTGCACATATTCCATATAAAAGCAATGCAAACATGTAGAATTATGGGGCTTGGTTCGCCATAAAAGATGCTTTTACCTGCCCCACATGACGTCGCAACTCAAATGACAATATATCTTCCCAATTGAAATATTTACCACATGTTACCGTAATATGGAGCATATATATCCAATTTTTCTCAAACACCTCAACGTTCTTGCGTCCATGCAATCGACCACACATTGGCTATCAGATACTAATACAATCTCTGAGGATTTTTGCTAGATAGACTACAGATGGGCGATGGTGAAACTTAGCAGGCACTCGACACCAAAATCTGATAATGTCACTTGTGTCGAGGTTGGCCCATCTAGTGTAAAAGTCATATTTGCATATTTTGTGGGCCTATGCATCTTGTAGTATGTTTGCATGTCTTCTCCATAATTAGTGGTGAGTTCACCACCACTCTCACAACGAAGCATGAGATAAGAGTCATCCATGTGTGTAATGATCCACTCAATCACTTCTACACAAGGGATGATGGGGAATATGCTTGCGATCCTGTGCATTATGGGTCTCTTGATATTGATGTATGCATGAACATATTCTAAGTTCTCAACAAACTTCTTCTACATGAATGTGTTGTATATCTCCCTCCATGTGACCTTTGTAGTCTTATCAATAAACCATTGTGTATATGCATATATTGGAATGGTTTGCTTCGTAACTTCAACAGGTTCCTTAGTTCTTGCTTCTAAGAATTCTTTGGAGGCCACTTTACAGGGAGGCATTGCTCCAATAAATGATGAAAGGGTGACAATACTTGTAGCACGAACACCTGTTTGTGGTAGCACACTCATAGTGACAAGATTAGCTTAAAGCAACCTAACTATGCAACAGTATTTGTAAATCATGTACAAAGAGCCATCACATGTAATTGGACATGAGAATCTATCAACGACAACACAAAATCACTTGCATGCATAAGAAAATAGGTATGCAAACTAGGAGGGTGAACTTTCAAAGCACGAAGGAAGGTCAAAGGTCATTCAAGGCTTTGTAGTGCGCTCATGCACTCAAGCAAGAGAAGAAAACCATCAAAGGCACATTGGCACACTCTAAAGGGTTGAAGAAGTGAGTTGTTGGGCCTTCAGGCCTTCACAGTGCACTCGCAGATACATAGAGGTGTTATACAATATTTTGTCACACTCCCCGTCTTATATCCTGAAGTGTCAAAATGACGAAATCTGCCAATATATTCACCATGAAACATATACATAAGCATCCTTGAAGAAAAGAAGAAAACTTGCCATGAAAGAGTTGTGAAGAAACTTGTCAAAAAACCTTGTTTTTAGGATCAACGCTTTTTGCATCACTAGTGACCTGTGCTGGTACCTTGTTGCACTATATTTTTCTAGCGCTACCAACGTGACTTTTATCAAGAAAACCTGCGCTAAACCTCTTAAGGCAGCTTTTCCTAAAGTGGAGGAGAAGCTTCTCTTACTAGAAGTCTCGAGAATGATGAGCTGGTTACAGGTGAATAAGGATTGGAATGCGATCTCCCATTCTTGGTCCTTGATCCTACTTTCATGCATATTTCCCTTAAGATGTGGAACCTCTCCCTCCTTTTATGGATCCTTAACTCCCTCTCCTTCCTTGTAAATGAGATCCCTACTATCCACAATTGGTCGCCTTCCTAGTTCTGAACTATGCCCAAATGTTTCCCATTTTGCTAAGGAGAAAGGAGTGCTTTAAGGTTAAGGCTAGGAATTGGAAACTCACCTGAAAGGGGCTTCCAACATCAAGGCTTAAGTGGTTGTAATGCTCCCTTTACCATCTATTAATAATACATTATGTGTTTGCTTTCCACAAATGTGTCAATCATTGCTCATTTAGTATAATACTCCTTCATCTGTTATATGGCTTATATTGGAATGGTTTTTGCTATGTATGCGTTTTTTGTCTCCACATTATTTTACTTGCAAGTATTCATCCATAACGGCGAAGAGAAGATTGAGCTTGGAAGCGGAAGGATCAAGGACGACAACAGCAGACATTAGCATCGGAGTGAGGTAGGTCATCTATTCTCCTTTGTGTTTTCTGGTATAACTTAGGAAAGTTTGCACATATTTGTCTAATTTGTTGCTAGATCCTACCATGGGACTATAGGGATCGTTTTTGTCTGCATAAAGGATTGCCTGCACAACAAGAGTGTATGTTCTACTATGTGTGGAGTTAACCTCATGCATGACTATAAGGGTATCTCAAAACAAGGATAGTTCGGGATAATGGTGAGAATAGTGGCCATACATATCACACAAAGCATGTGGTTGATTTTTATGTAATGATGAATCACGACTAATGACTTGAACAATAGGGATGGAAGGGTCAATGTCCAAATCAGTCTTGTTAAGAAGTCCCTTAAGTTTACAAAGTGGACAATTATTGGTAGTGTGCAAGGGAGGTCGCGTAAATCACACAAAGGTGGCAATTTAGGTGTTGTGCTTTGCTTGGTCATAGCTTGTCTAACATGATTGATGCCCCGTCTATTCTTATCCTTCCCTCCTTTTTCAATGGTTTTCCTAGCTAGATTAGGATTCCTAGCTAGAAATTTTTATACATCTAGTGATTTGATCCCTTTCACCACATGAAAAATCCAATATATATATATATATATATATTATAGGACAATGATATATAAAATAAGACAATTAGGATTATCTTGAGTGGTTGGGAGGAATGATTTCTATCCTTCCCACCCAAGTTCAATTCCTACAAGTGACATCTTCAACTCATATCGAGTATATTGTTGTTATGACTTTGAGCCTTGTTGTTGCATGACTCTAAGCCCCGAAGAATATCTTACCCTTACCCATGCGTTGAAGGGTGGGGTTCTCAATTATACTAAGTGTACAAAATATAGATCTCAAATCTAAACTTTTCCGTAGATTCTCTGAAATGTGGGTCAAGTCCCACTAAAAGTCGGAGAAGTGCTTTGAGTTTTAGATATTCGTCTGAAAATTTAACCTAAGATTTTACTTTGGAGGACAGACCCCTCCACTTAGTCATTTAAACTGTCCTAAAAATATCTTTTAAGATTTACACAGTGGAGATTTTATCGAAATCCCATGGTACCGGTCACACTCACTATCAGCTGACTAGACATGAAATACAACACCATGCTTCCTTACAAAGATTATGTCAGTTGCTTGGATATCCATAATTATCATTGTCAGTAATATAGATGTCGCGAGCTTGGTGACAAATGGGATTCTACATGAGGTGGCATGATACTATAGCACAGAAAGAAATAGATCCATACATACTAGGTACCCTCTCATTTATAGGATTATAAATCGATCCAAAGAACTAAGATATTTCCTTGTAGACGGGTTTCTCTAGTGGTTGAATAGTATGTACTTTAAGTGTGATGAACAAATGCTCTATCTGGAAGCAAAACCATGCCTTAGACTGTGTTGTTGTTCTCATATCTTCTCGAAGATAATCAATAAATTCATGTCTTATGATGGTCCAAAATATTCCTTCTCTTGGGCACCAATCATGTAGCAATATTTTGAACTAGGGCGACCAATGATTATAGGGGTTACACATAGAACTACATTCGAACATCAACCAAACTCTCTTGGCATATTTGGTGTACATCAATATATTACAATAGTTTGCATAGCTCATACAGGCAAATATATCTTTGTCATGCAAAAGGTGCAAATCTAATGGCCCCTTGAAACATTATGGGCGACTCTATAAAATACATAATATTACTTACATTATTATGGCTACTATTAACCCATTTTTCAAGGATGTATTCATATGCAGGACTCTCCTTGAACCTATCTATGAGACACTGAAAAAAATGACATATGACAATATTTACATATTAGAACCCATTGAAAACCCTTTGGATCAGCGGGAGGTGTTGATGAAGTTGAAGCTGATGAACAACTAAACATCTTGATTTTTTTTTTGTAACTTCTCTTGTAAGCAAATCTTCTAAACAATTATCTTTACCCTTTTTATATTCAATCTCAAAGTCGAATCCATCCAACCATAAGCTCCATCTTAGTACCCTATTATTTCCTTCTTCTAACAATCTTTTGTTTCTAAGCATCCCAGCCATATGTTTGAGGTCTGTTCTTACAATGAATCTTACTGGCTTCAGGAACAACCTGAATCTTTTGATTCCATTTTTGACAGCAAGGATTTTTTTTATGAGAAGATGGATACCTAAGTTCAGTGTCATTAAAACATCCTGATGCATATGAGCAAACTCCTGCACATACTTCATTGGACGCATCTATTCCTAAAATATAGGGCAATTCATGTCTTGGAAGAACCAGACTTGGCAGATTTTGGACCTTTTGTTTAATAATTTGAACTGCAATTGTCATAGATGGGGTCCATTCTATTCCTCTTAGCCTCTTTTGTAGGACTTTGACATCTTTGGCTTGATTTTCATAAAATTGCCTAATGTAATTAAGGCTTCCCAAGAATCTCTACAATTGTTTGCGGTCATAAATGACATCTGGAAATTCTATTAAAGCTTTGAACACATGTTCTTGCAATTCAACTTTGCATGGGAATAGGATTAGTCCTAAATATTCAATTCTAGTCTATGCAAACTCAATATTAGGCTTGCTAAGGACTAATCCATGCTTAAAAATCCTGTGGTGAACTATCTCCAAGTGCTTTCTATGCTCTTTTAAGTCAAAATAACAGATTAGTAAGTCATCAATATAAACAATAACAAATTTCAAATCTCCAAAAATATCTTCCGTTCTTTTCTGGAATTTATAGGGTGCATTCTTCAATCCAAAGGGAATTACTCGCCATTGGAACTACCCGTGTGGTACCACAAAACCAGTCTTGTATCTGTCAGATGGTTTGATCCCTATTTGCCCAAATCCACTCTTAAGGTCAAATTTGTTAAACACATTATTATTACTCATTTTCTGAAACAAAGCTTCTTTAGATGGCAGAGGATACCTGATACACAACAAAGCATCGTTTAATTCTCTATAGTTAATCATCACTTGAGGTTTACCTCTCTTTTTCTTTGAATGCTTATTGACATAAAATGTTGGCCAAGCCCAAGGGCTTCTGCTTGGTTCGATCAACTTTATTTCTAATAGTTCCACAATCTCCTTTTTACAGAGTTCGAGCTCTAGTGGGGACATCTGGTTTGCTGATGATTTCTAAGGTGTTCCATAGTAATTTTCTTTGTAGGGAAGATCCACAAAGTATTTCTCTCGTTGCCAAAATGCATTGGGTGTATCTACTGTACATTTTGCTTCAATTTTCTCTTTTATTTCTCTGATGTATTCTAGCCCTTGGGTCTCATCATTTCTGATTGCTTTGTTAATCTTTGCTAGCTTGTCAAAAGAACATTCAACTATATCTAGGATAGGGTCTACAATTCTATTTACATAGCTCGACTTGCTTTGGATTTTTATAGTTCTTCCTTGGATGTTGAGGCAAATATGGTTTGCTTCTACAATAAGAGGAAGATGTCTTCTTACAAAATATTGTCCCAACAAAATATCACTACATGTATCAAAACTGTACAAATTTACAAAAGTAGGAATTCCATTAAGAATAATTGGGAAATCAAAAGCCATAGCTCTGATAGTAATTAACGTCTTATTTACGGCTATGAACTGCAATTTTGTGGGTTGCCAATAATATTCAGGAATGGCGCTATGTTTTGCACAGGAATTCATAGCTCCTGTGTCTAGTTGTGCATCTAGAGAATATTGTTTATAGCCACTGACTTTGACATCTACTCTAATAACAATCCTATCATCAAATCCCTTCATCTGGAGAATAGATGTACCTGGTTCTAGCTGGTGGCCTTCTGGTATGCATTGTAATGCTTCCTGCTCCTGGTTATGATCTTCTTCTTCTTTGAGCACATCTTCAAATTCTTTTATCATCATTGAATCTTTTAGTTCTGCAAGTTGTTTATACTTTTTGGCAAATTCCTTTTGGCCAACTCTCATACACGTTAGAATTTCTTTAACCAAATCTCTTTTTTCTTCAATGGTGGTTTCTAGATGCAATATTTCTCCTTGCAGTTTACTAACCTGGTATGATTCTTCTTCTTCGTTTGAGAGATTCTCAATGATGGGAGTAACTTTCTTAAACCCATAGGATTTCCTCTGATGAAGAAAGCTTACTTCTTCTCTACTTACAGTAGACCTACGGGGAAACTGTTTCTTTGGTGGAATGTTGGATGAGGGTGTTGTAGAAATTTTGAATAATATGACACTTATTCACAGAGATTATCCTGATTATACACTATTTGTGGAATCATGCATAATACATAACCTCCTCTACGTTGATAATCAATTTTGCGGAATTAAGAAACAATCGCATGCGCACATTGAAACATCAATCACACATATCAACACAGTATATCACGGGGAAAGCATTACAGCTGAAAACCCCCAACTATCTGTATATTATATTGATTGAGAACATGTAACAATACATATACAATACTCCTCGCAAGTACTCAGTACTATCTCCACCTGTTACACACAAACTAGCTCAGATCTGAATCAATCACAGGTTCAAATCTCCTCCACTGCTTGCCTGCCTCCACTACGCAATCCCTGTTGAGAATAGATGAGAATGGCAGATCCAAACTCGTGTTGCACTACACAATCCTCATTGGCAATCTTAATCCACTGATTGTGCAAATATCATGCACAACTATAGTCACAACTGACAGTTGTCTTGCCCTTTCACTCACCTCTAACACTTGTCTCCACTGAACTGTCCATGCACTAAGTTAACTGATGTATTCTTCAGTTGATTTATGAGTTAATAATAGTGAATTAATTAATAAATTAATTCACACCACTCATCACTAGTGTATTTGTTAGTTAGACTAAATACAACTAGTTCAACTAAGTCAAACTGAACACAACTCCATCAACTCCTCATTCAACTCCACCAAACTCAATCACTTGAGTTCTAACTGAAGTCCTTCATACAATAGCTCAATTAACCCATAAGAAAAGCGTATTTCCTTCCGGCAGTTGCATTGGCCACTTCTGTAGCTCGAACTGAAGTGCTCCAAGAGGATAAGATAATGTTTATAGTCCAAATATTATTAAGAGCTAATAATATTCGACTGTTCTATTATAGATTGGCAGTCTAAAAATAGACTCCGCCTATATGTCTAAAAATAGAGGTCCATCTATTTTTACCAACATGACCAATCATCCATAAATAGAATCCTGCAACTCATAGACCATGATCCATAGGTCTAAAAATAGACTTTGCGCCAAAAATAGCCTGCGGAACCACTTAATGAAGGCGACTTCTTTTCACTAAGCTCCATCATCTTGTTGCATTTTCGACAGGTGTAAAAGAAATCTATGTAGATGTGGTAGGTGTGTCACTTGGATAGTAGGCACCAAGATTCACTACATTTGGCTGTGTGATTTTGGTAAGTTGGTGCTGGAGGGTTGAGAGACGTTCCATGAGACAGTGTGGATGGCAAAATCTCCTAGTGTGAGGGAAGAAATACGAGATTGTATAGATGCAATTTCAAAGAGGAGGTTTGCGGGACTTTCCAAATGAAACATCTTGACATCAGAAATGAAGTCAAGATCCGAGGTGGATTCAGAGCAGAATGAGTCTTCAGGATGTGGAGATGGAGGGTTTGACTCATTTGTCACTGAAAAATATTCTTCATTTTGTGGGGACTGATCTACTTGTTGCCATTCAGTTGAATCACAAATATTAGAAAAAATGTCATGCAATTTATTTTGGAAATGAGTTTTACCCTTCAAAGGACATTTGCTTGCCTAATGGCCCGACTTCTTGCAAATGAAATAAGTTCCTGATTGTGCTATTTGGGCGCCTTCTTTCCTTTTCATGAAATATCATTTTCTCGGTCTTTGAAACCTTTGTCTCCTAGCATAAAACCTTCTAGGCTGACTTTTCTTCGTGCATATTTGGCATTGGCTATCACTTCCAAATTATGCTTTGCTAGTGTTCTTCTTTTTGCTTTGGTAGCCAAAATGATAAGTTTCTGCATAGATATCACAAACACTTGCATTGAAGCCGAGTTGTTTCTTCATTAATTTGGTTGTCTTCTTTCAGAGGCATTCTTTCTATAGAGTAAATACAATTTGTTCATGTAGTCCTACAAGATAAAGATTTTCAATATCTATATTTTCAACTTCAAATCTGGCCATGACAAGGTCTGGATCCTGCCAGGCATTGCAGACAAATATTTTCTCAAATAAGTTGTATTTTGTGGGCCTCTTGCCTTATAAAGATGATCCTGCATTGTGCAGAAGAACTCAGGAAGTTATTTTATATCACAAAGTCTTTGGCTCATGAACATATCGTTGGCATTGTGATATAGATTTAACACTATGACACAGGTGTTGTCCTTGATGGCAACTCACACAGATGACAGATCATAGTTCAGGATCATTGAATGAAGAAAGAGAGGTATACGAAGGTTCCCCGTTGTCTAAGTCGGGTGTACACACGGGTTCGCAGAACAAAAGGTGCGTACAGTGTACACACACACTTTCACGCAAAAAAAGGCGTGTACATGTTGGAAAACTTAGTTTCGGTTCGTGGTATTTGGTCCATGGTATTTTGATCAATGGTATTGGTCCAAGGTACCCTGTCCGAAGTGTTGACCTCGGGTATTTGGTCCAAGGTATTGCTTCTAAGTGGTTTTGGACCATGGTATTGAGTAAGACCTAAGACTATAAAAGGAAGAGAAGATCATTAAGCAAAGGCACTCATGAATTGAATATCTAATGAAGAGCAAGATCTAGAATACAGGTTATTGGGTTATGGTGCACAGCTGGATTTGAATCAAGGATGAACTTGAGCACTTGACGAAGGATAAGTTCTTAAGGCTTGAAGAGAAGTATCTTTGTGTGTTTTTTTATCTTTTATCTGAATAATTGGCGCCTGTTATAATCTGTAAATATGATGATCTAGGTATAACTGATGTCTGGAATTGTTGTAAAGTTTAAATCATCATTTATAGATCTGTACGCAAGTTCACTTTAGCAAAGGCATGTATACACGCTAGTTTTGCATATCCAAACAACGTATACGCGCATCGCCTTGGGAAAACAACATATATACGCAGGTTCAACATATTGAAGTAGCGTATACCTAATAAAATATGCTTTAGCTACTTCTGTTTACTGTTGCAGTGTTCTGGGTTCTAGCTTGGGTTCTGGTTACTGTTACTGTATTCTGGTTACAACATTTTGAGAAGTGATTCAGTTTTGGTTGGTGCAAAGGAGATTGATTGATGCATATGTATTTGATGTTTGATTGATGATGTTGATGGATCCAGTCTGAAAATTTATGAAATGTGGTCCTGGAAGAAAAGTGAAGGTTGTAGCCTTTTGTAGGTCAGCACCTACGTACTAGTAAACACATCAGCTAGTACAAGAGCTAGGGGGGTTGTAGCTCCCTTCCAAGAGAATCTGGAGAACGAGAGAAGGTTGTATCCCTCTACAAGTTGAAGCCTGCGTACTGGTATAAGACTGCACCAATACAGAAAAATTTTAAAAGGAAGTTTCTTATTAAAAGAAGATAGAGATGATTGCAGCAGGTGGTTTTCACCCACATTGGGTTTCTACCTTATATCTTGTGTTCTTGTGTGTGATTGTCTGCTCTGTTTTTACTGCACCTGGTTACTGTTTATATGGTTCTGATGCACAGATTAAAGATCAACATATGATGAATTAACTAAATTATAAGTGTGCAGGGTATACGCTAGTTGCCTTAAATATAGTTGCATATATATGCAAGTTTCATTAACTGAAGTAACATATATGAATCAGATTGTGAAATGAAATATATTGACTTAATAACACTGATTCACCCCCCTCCTCTCCATATTATTTCCAACAATTAATATCAGAGCAGGTCCTTCGGAAGAAGCTTGATCGCTTGAAGGAAGATCGATCATCATGAGTAACTACGAAAGAGAGGGATCCATTAGACCACCAACCTTTGATGGGATCAACCTCGTCTATTGGAAGGTAAGAACCACAACCTATCTTCAATCTCTTGGAATAGATATCTAGGAAATCATAGAAGGAGGATATACATTTCCATCAGCAATTCCTACAGATACGACAGGTAAAAATAAATATGAAACTAATGCCAAGGCTGTTAATACATTATTGGGGAGTCTGTCACAATCATAATTTGTTAAAGTTATGCAGCTCAAGACTGCCAAAGAAATATGGGACAAGATCGTTCTAAACTATGAAGGAGACGATCAGGTAAAACATACAAAATTGCAATCTCTCAGAATTCAATATGAAACTCTCAAAATGCACAATGATGAAAGTATAGCTAATTACTTTTTACGTATAGATGAGATTGTTAATTGCATGAAGAACTTGGGTGAAGAGATAAAAGAAGTTACTTTAGTTGAAAAGGTTTTAAGATCCTTGTCTACTAAGTTTGAATAAAAAGTCTCTGCCATAGAAGAAAAGCAGGATCTTCAGAGTATCACTATGACACAAGTACACAGAATCTTAACTGGTTTCGAAATGAGAAAAGGAGGTCCATTAGACATGAGAGAAGCCACATTCAAAGCTTCAGGAAGAGAAGAACTCAATGAATCAAGACATGTTTCAGAAGAAGAGGAAGAAGCAAACTTTGTCAAGAATCTTCAACGGGGTTCTGGAATATTCAGAGGTAAACTACCTTTCAAATGTTTTGCTTATGGAAGAGTCGGTCACTCTGCTGCCAAATGTCCTCATAAAGATAAGCTTAATAAAGGTAAGGAATCGAAAAAATGGAATAGAAAACAAAGTGTAAGTAAGAAGAGCTATTGTACGCATGAAGATAGCGATGGTTTATCAAATAGTGATGAAAGTAATAATAATTATAGACTTTTGATGGCTTTTGAAGATGATGATTTCTTAGATGCTTTAGATGAGGATAATATTTATGAAGAAATCTCTAAACTCAAAATCTGTTTAGAAGAAAAGAATATGATTATAGATACTCTGACATTCCAACTTGTTGAAAGAGAAAAACAAAATGAAAAACTAGAATGTGAAATTTTGGGTCTAAGGAAAGATATTGAGAAAACAAAAGCTCTCAATCTTAGATTTGCTAAAGGATCAGTGACTTTAGATGAAATTATCAAAGTGCAACGTTCTACTCTGATAAAGACAGGTCTTGGATATATTGAAGAAGCATCTCAAGCACAAAAGTTGTCAACCTCCACTAAAAGTTATCTTGATGCAGCAAAGAGCAGTGAACAATTTGACAATCGTCAGCAAAGGCATAAAGCAGTTCACCAAGTAAATCGGGTTCAATATACTTCAAGGATGAACAAAAGTTACAACCAACCTCAGGGAAATCATACTCAATTTTATTCAAGAATGAATGTCAATGGAAACTACAATCACCAGTTCAATAGATTCGATAATCGCCGAAACTTCTTTAATGGCCAATGTTTTTAATGTCATAACTTTGGACACAAAGCTGCTCAATGTGTTGCCTACAAAACCATCATGACTAGAGAAGCACAAAATCAAAGGAATGTGACACGGATCATGAAAAGGACCTACAATAACTTTTCGCTTCTTGAAAATGAAATAGACTACTCTATCTATAACAACTTCGGTCATGAAGATTCTGAATGCAAGAGTAAATTTCGGGAAACATCTCAGAAGGAGCAAACTTCATTGAGTCCCAAAATATGGAGAAAGAAAGAACCACAAACAAAAAGATGTGGTATAACCTTGTATGTAGAAGGACAAGAAAATCAGTGGTACATCGACAGTGGATGCTCGAAACACATGACAAGTGATAAAGATAAACTTCAGTCATACAATGCCTTAGAAAAGGAAAAGAAGGCCTCATTTGGAAATGACACTCCTGCTGTCATAAAAAGTAAAGGTTCTGTTCTCTTAAAAGAAAAGGTTAAAGTTGAGAATGTTATGTATGTTGATGGTCTAAAGCATAACTTGTTGAGTGTTAGTCAAATGTGTGATCAAGGAAATGAAGTAGTATTTTGATCAAATGGATGTGTTGTTCGTGAGCTTGATATAGAAGAAACCGTGATCGAAGGCATAAGAACTCCAAAAAACTTATACATACTCAAGGGAGGACAACAACAGTGCTATCTAAGCAAAAATGATGAACATTGGCTATGGCACAGAGGATTGGGGCATCTAAGCTTCCCACAAATAAGGAAAGCATGCAAATTCTAGGTTGTTCATGATCTTCCTGATATCAGCATTTCAGAAAATACAATACGCAAGTCATGTCAATTTGGTAAGCAAACTAGAGCACATTTCCCAGAGAAGGAAGGATCAACTAGTAAGCCTCTTGAACTTGTTCACACTGATTTATGTGGTCCATCAAGGAAAAAGTCACCTCGTGGAGAAGAATACTTTATATTTTTCATTGATGATTTTTCCAGAATGTGTTGGATAGGACTCCTAAAGCATAAAGATGAAGCATTTGAAAAATTCAAGGCCTTCAAAGCTTTGGTTGAAAATGAATCAGATCAGAAAATCAAATGTCTGAGATCTGATCGAGGAGGGGAATTTACCTTGGATGAATTCTTCGACTTTTGTGAAGAACATGGAATAAAAAGAGAATTCCCCACCGCAAGGACTCCTCAACAAAATGGAGTGGTAGAAAGGATGAACATAATTGTTCAACAAATGGCTCGTGCCATGCTAGATGAGTTTGGAACTCCTGCAACCTTCTGGGGTGAAGTTGCATTTGCTGCCGTCACTATCCTCAACAAAGCAAACATTCGGGTAAACATCACTTAAACTCCACATGAACTTTGGTATGGTAAGACTCCTACTGTAAAATACTTCAAAGTTTTTGGAAGCAAATGTTACACCAAAAGGGCTGATGAAAAACTTGACAAGTTTGAACTCAGAGCAGATGAAGGCATTCTCCTTGGTTACTCTTCCTGAAGTAAAGGATATAAGTTTTATAATAAAAGACTTGGGAAAATTATTGAAAGTATTGATGTTGTGGTTGATGAAGCAGGCAGAAATCCAAACCAGGTAAAAACCGAAGATTGTGGAGAAGATGAGGATTATCCTTCCACATCAAATTAGACTAATTCTTAAGAAGAAGCAACCAATGAAGCACCAGAAGAACAGATGACGATAGAAGAAAAGACTCCATCCAAATATGTTCAGAAAAATCATCTAGAGACTCAAATTTTGGGATAGAAAGAGGCAGGTGTACAGACAAGACAAACTATTACAGAAGCTTCAAGCTATCTAGCATTGCTTTCCTCCATTGAACCTCAAAATGTAAATGTAGCATGCAAATATGAATGTTGGGTCAAGGCCATGAATGAAGAACTTGAGCAAACTGAAAAGAATAATACTTGGGAATTAGTTCCTAGACCTCAGGATAAGAATATCATATGAACCAAATTGATATTCAAAACAAGCTGAATGAAAATGGTGAAGTTATTAGAAACAAGGCTAGACTTGTTTGTAAAGGATATGCTCAGTAAGAAGGTATAGCTTTTGAAGAAACTTTTGCACTTGTTGCTAGACTTGAAGCCATAAGAATGTTCCTTGCTCTTTTTAGCTTTCAGAAATTCAAAGTATACCAAATGGATGTAAAATCTGCCTTTCTTAATGGAGACTTAGAAGAAGTATATATTGAGAAACCAAACAGATTCATCCTTGGAAATGATTCAAAACTTGTATGCAGACTCAGAAAAACTCTCTATGGTCTAAAACAAGCTCTAAGAGCTTGGTATTACCGTCTTGACGAATACCTCCATCAACAAGGTTTTTCAAAAGGATCAGCTAATAGCAATCTATATACAAATATTGATAATGATAAATTGCTAATACTCGTAGCATATGTTGATGGATAATAATTTTTGGGAGCAATGAAGAAGCCATGAGTCAAAACTTTGCTTTGGTAATGCAGCAAGAATTTGAAATGTCCCTGCTTGGTGAGCTCACATATTTTCTCGGCCTACAAGTTCAACAAAATAAAGATGGTATTTTTCTATCACAAACCAAGTATCTCAAGCAGATCTTGAAAAAATACGGCATGGAAGAATCCAAACTAGTATGTACCCCCATGGTAACAGGATGCAGTCTCAGCTCAAATGATGAATCAACAGCAGTACATCAACCAACCTACAAATCCATGATTGGCAGTTTGCTTTATCTAACAGGTACCCGACCAGACATCATGCATGCAGTGGGAATAGTTGGAAGATTCCAAGCAAATCTAAAGGAACCAAACCTACAAGCAGTCAAAAGGATGTTCAAATATCTTCAAGGAACTCAAAATTCTGGTTTATGGTATCCTAGGGATACAGATCTTACACTTCATGCATATACAAATGCAGATTGGGCAGGTAGCGTGGATGACAGAAAAAGCACTACTAGTGGTGCATTCTATATGGGTTCCAGATTAGTGTCTTGGTTCAGCAAGAAACAAAGTTCAATTGCATTATTTACAGCTGAAGCAGAATATGTGGCTGCTGCATCTTGCTGCACACAACTCCTTTGGAAGATGCAAACATTGGAAGACATTCAGATTACATGTACTCCACCCATCTCAATTCTATGTGATAATACAAGTGCAATCAGTATTTCAAGGAATCCAGTCATGCATTCCAAGACCAAGCACATACCCATCAAATATCACTTTCTACGTGAACAAGTGCTTGAACAAAAGGTCAAATTTGAGTATGTTCCCTCCAAAGAACAGGTTGCTGATATATTCACCAAACCACTGCCTAGAGAGACATTTGAATTTCTCAGACAAAAGCTGGGAGTAGTTGATGCATCATCTTGTTGTTAAAATTTATCTAATTCAGAGAAAAGTGGTTGTAGGTGAGTTTCATGAAGCGTATTCGTGTACATACGCAGGTTGCTATGGATACAGTCGTGTATATGTTGGTTTGAAGAAAAACAGTGCATGAAAGGAGTTTGATATGGGTCTGACAGAGATCATCTGGCACAGGTTTAGGGGGAGATCATGATTTGTTGGTCTGGATGGCGATTAACAGATGTTGCTGATGATAGTTGCTAATAAATATCATAGTCTTGGTCTTTATGTCATGTATATCTTTTATTGTCAAGATCATGAAATGACCTATCTTGTTTCCCCACTGTGCATGGGATGGTTGATGTAATGTTCTTGTTTTGACATGTATAAACATTTGGTATGAACCCACTTGGTTGGGTGGATGAGTCAAAATTGATATATCCCCACTTTATTGGGAGATGGATGTATATATGAGTCATTGGTGATAGGTAGGTCATTTATGATGTATGTATAAAGTCATCTTTTTGCAGACCTTGCTTATATTCAGGAGGAGCATGGACAACACACTTTAGCATATCAGAGAATTCAGCATGTACTCAGGGGGAGCATAACCATTTGCCCTTGATGACAACGGGGGAGAGTGACTTGGGGTTGCATCAAGTCCAAAGGGGGAGATTGTTGGCATTATGATACAAATTTAGCATTATGACACAGGTGTTGTCCTTGATGGCAATTCGCACAAATGACAGATCAATGACAGATCACAATTCAAGATCATAGAATGAAGAAAGAGAGGTATACACTGGTTCCCCATTGTCCAAGTCGTGTGTACACGTGGGTTCGCAGAACAAAAGGCACGTACAACATACACATGCATATTCACACAAAGAAAGGCGCGTACATGTTGAAAAACTTAGTTTTGGTCCATGGTATTTTGATCCATGGTATTGGTCCAAGGTATGCTGTCCGAAGTGTTGACCCTAGGTATTTGGTCTAAGGTATTGCTTCTAAGTGGTTTTGGACCATGGTATTGAGTAAGGCCTAAAACTATAAAAGGAGGAGAAGATCATTAGGCAAAGGCACTCATGAATTGAATATCTAATGAAGAGCAAGATCTAGAATACAGGTTATTGGGTTATAGTGCACAACTGGATCTGAATCAAGGATGAACCTGAGCGCTTGATGAAGGATAAGTTCTTAAGGCTTGAAGAGAAGTATCTTTGTGTGGTTTTGATCTTTTATCTGAATAACTGTCGCCTGTTATAATCTGTAAGCATGATGATCTGGTATAATTGATCTTTGGAATTGTTGTAAAGTTTAAATCATCATTTATAGATCTGTACGCAGGTTCACTTTAGCAAAGGCGCATATACATGCTGGTTCTGCATATCCAAACAGTGTATACACAGAATCGCCTTGGGAAAACAACGTATGTACGCAGGTTCGACATATTGAAGTAGTGTATACCTGATAAAATATGCTTTAGCTACTTCTATTAGCTGTTGCAGTGTTCTGGGTTCTAGCTTGGGTTCTGGTTACTGTTACTGTATTCTGGTTACAACACTATGAGAAGTGATTCAGTTTTGCTTGGTGCAAAGGAGATTGATTGATGTAGATATATTTGATGTTTGATTGATGATGTTGATGGATCTAGTCTGAAAATTTATGAAACGTGGTCCCTGGAAGAAAAGTGAAGGTTGTAGCCTTTTGTAGGTCAACACCTACGTACTAGTAAACACATCAGCGAGTACAAGAGCTAGGGGGGTTGTAGCTCCCTTCTAGGAGAATCTGGAGAATGAGAGAAGGTTGTAGCCTTCTGTAGTTTGAAGCCTGTGTACTGCTATAAGACTGCACTAGTACAGAAAAATTGTAAAAATAAGTTTCTTATTAAAAGAACATAAAGACGATTGCAGCAAGTGGTTTTCACCCACATTGGGTTTCCACCTTATATCTTGTGTTCTTGTGTGTGATTGTCTGCTTTGTTTTTACTGCACCTGGATACTGTTTATATGGTTCTGAGGCACAGATTAAAGATCAATATATGATGAATTAACTAAATTATAACTGTGCAGGGTATACGCTAGTTGCCTTAAATACAGTTGCGTATATACACAAGTTTCATTAACTAAAGTAGCGTATATGAATCAAATTGTGAAATGAAATATTATTGACTTAATAATATTGATTTACCCCCCACCTCTCAGTATTATTTCCAACACATATATGCATAATGATGGCCATCAACCTTGATTTCTCCATAAAACTCATGGAGAACTGCTTTGACAAGTTCAACAACTGGCTTATCACTATTCATAATATTGAGCTTGTCAGATTCGTGCATTCTAGACCGCCATAATTTTAAGCTACCTTGGAAACCCCAAGTTATCCTTAAAGTTAATTATGACCATGAGACTCTGTTTCTGTGAATGGACTTTTGAGTGCTTGCCCATGCACTCCAAGTATGGATTGCCATAAGGATTTCATTTTTATATTTGCAGTTCAGATTTGTCATTGGATCTTGATCTATGTTAGCTCTACTAAGAGTAGGGAACTCATTAATGTTTGAAGGATCATATGGAGTTTTACCAGGAGAACCATAATTGGCATTACACCACTTTTCTTGTGCATATTCAAAAGGTTGGTTTGGTCTATCACTATCTACACTTCTGGGTCTTTTGTTGGATCCTTCTCTCTCTTCTTTTGCCATTTTTATGTCTGATTTGTTATGTGGTGGCATATCAAAGACTGAGATTTGTGATTGGACTAGAGCCAATTTTTTTTCTAGCAAATGAAATAACATTTTCGAATTGAAAAATTCTGGGAGTATGTACAAAGAATTGTTTGAGCAACAATGGAGTATTTTTAATTTCAGGGTTCTTTTCTTCTAGCTGGAATGTCTCGCTATAAACTTCTATTGCAGTAAGTGCTTCTTCTAACTCATGATTTTATTTCTCCAGACTTGGCTTTAAATCTACTACTACTTCCATAATTTTTTCTAACTTCATATTTACATCTTTAACTTATCAAAATGCTTAGAAGCTTTACTCAAATCATGTAAACTAGAATGGAGTCTTGATACATGGGACTATACTTTCAACACTTCTTATGATAGGTCATCTAAATTCTATGCTACACATGTTAGTTGATAATTATTGTAGTTATGAATCCTTACAATCTCTTGGGGCTTATCATCTATCACTTTCCTATAATGTAGGAAATCCACATCAGTTACAACATTTCCATCTTTGAATTTTGTACAAAATTGCGAGGAGCAAGTCTCCTTTATGGGAGTAGAATCTTTTCTAAATCTTTGCCTGCCTTTTCTCTAGGTAGTGTGTATCTCATGAACTTAATATCTCTGGGAGAGGCAATTTGTAAACATTCTTAACATTTTGTATGTTAGCCCAAATGTTCCTCTTTCAAGAGGGACTAAGGTTTGTGAAAG
>APFE031459793.1:24226-39226 GCA_000404065.3 Pinus taeda | reverse complement strand
AGAAATAAGATATTGTAAAATTAAAATATTAATCCAAATCTAAAGCTTCATTTTAAATTGTTAAAAAAACAAAAATAAATAAAGAGTTATAAAATTATAAATTAGATTATTATTTTTTTTAAGTTAATTAGATTTAAATAATAATTAAAAATAATAATGTTTCTGACATCTTGGATAGGTGGTGATTGGATGTGTTATTAAGGCACTCTCAGATGTTGAGTCATCAGTGCAATTCCCAACCCTATTGAAGTGCTATTCTTGGACATGACCATGATGTAGCCTCAACAATGCAGAACTTGCAATTTTATTTTTTAAATATTAATAAATTACTAATTTAGATCAATAAAAATTAAGGTAAATTGGTATTACACTACTATACATACATTATAATTTTACATTTATGAAGTGTCAAAAAAGATAAAATCTCTCAAAATGCATTTGAATGTTTACACTTATTTATATAGACATACAACGTCCTCACATTGAGTTATTGCATACAGCATCTCCCACATTTGATTTATTGAAAGCCTTGGAGCATTCATGAAAATAGAATGATAAATCAACCTAAATCCATTTAACTTCATATCTATGAAGAGTCTAGAGGGATCAAATCTCTAGAGGTGTAAACCTTTTTTTAAATTTTAGAATGATTTTTTTTTTAATCCCTCTGCTGATAGAGAGATCAAATCTCTAAAGTGCAAACCTTTCTTCAAATTTTACAATGAAAAAAAGTAAACCATTTCCCGTGTTTTTTTTTTGATAAATCTAAAATTAAAATGAACATAGACCAATTTGAATTAAAAACTTTTAAATTTTAAATAGAAAGAAAGAAGAAAGAAGAAATTATTTTAACGAACACGAGGCTAAACATAACCTATGGGACGGATTGCTTCTTCATCTGCTTGATGTATTCGACTCTTTTTCTGTGAAGCTTCACAATAAATGCTCCCAGCTTCTCAACAAACCCCTTGCTAAATAGATTATTCCAAGAGCTAGTTGCCAACATATCTGCATAACTTTCCCTGTTGTCTTTGAAGGCCTCACATTCTAAAATGAAATGTTTTTCTATTTCCACTTTTTCGGAAGAACAAAAATGCACACCCTTTCCTCCCACACTTCCTTTGGCCTTTTCCAGTGCCCTGTTTCACAATGGAGTTGATGAGAATTAGTCCTTAACTGAGCAATAAGAATTTTGGCTCTTCAAGAGATATTGGCCTCTATGTATGCTTTTGGTTGATGATTATGAGTGGGATTAAACACTTCAATATAGTAATTTTTCTTTCTTCCTAGCTCCTTATCCCGAGTACGTTTGTGGAACTTTTCCATAACAAAAGCTTTTATCTCTTTGCTGTTTATGGGACATGCATTCAAGCAAATACTCCATTTACTAAACCATTTGTTATTTTGCTGCATCCAAGTTTTTTTGCTCTTGCAAAATCTATCATTAAAGACAACCTTAGGCCATCTACCCTCTTCCATTTTCTCATTTTTTTTTAAATACCTTATGGCTCACACCATAGCAATTGCTTCAATAGGAGTAGTCCCTGTTTCACTTACAAGATATCACAAGGAACTGCACTTTTAATCTTAAATTTGTTTGTAATCAAATGCTTCTGAATTTTCTCAATTTGTCTCCACTACATGTCGGAGGTACTGCAAGCCCATAGTTCACAACCATAGAGAATCACCGGAATCACTAGAAGCCCAAAAAGAGTTTGAGTGGTCTTCCAGTGCCATAACTCTGCCTCTCTGCACCTATTTTGAAAAGCATAAAATGCTTTCTAACCCCCCAAAGTTCTTTTCTTTCTACAACCATTCCAACTTAGATTTTTGTGAAGTAAATCCCGAGGTATTTGTAATCCACAACTTCTTCTAGAATGTTGCCTTCAAAGTAGAACTTATGCTAGTTATGTTTTCTTTTCTTAGAGAAGACTGCTATTTTCATTTTGCTGATATTGACTTGCATCCCCACACTTACAAAAATGCTCAAGGGATAGTAAGTGCTCTTGCAAACCAAGAGTTGATTTAGCAATCAGAATAAGGTCATCTGCATACAAAAGAAGCCTTATAACAAACTTGCACAAATAGATACCATCACCCCCTTGCGAATTTAACCACTCCTCAAGCTTGTCGATATATAAACCAAAAAGGGTAGGAGACAATGAGCAACCTTACTTTCACATCTTCATACAACATATGCACAACTGCTCTCAAATGTTTAGGAACCCCAAGTTCCTCCATTCTCTGCCAAAGTTTTTCCCTAGGAATTGAGTCAAATGCTTTTCTGAAATCAACAAAGCAACAAAAGACTTCTTCCTTTTTCTCCCAAGCTTTTTCAGTGATGTGCCTTAAAGTTATGCAATGATCAACTGTGGAATGTTTAGGTCTAAAACCTGCTTGCCCTTTAGCACGCTTATCTCTTTCTTTTGCCCACTTGCTAATTTTGTTTTCTAGCATGCTTCCAAATAGCTTTGCAAACAAAGGGTTTATCATGATGGTCCTATAATTGGAGGGATTATTGATGTCACCACTCTTGAAAAGAGGTATTGCCAGACTAGTTGGCCAATCTGTGGGGAGCACTTGTTGAATGATGTTGTTGAAGATTTTTGTAATGTGAGGTGCAAGGATCTTTGAGCCCCACTTTAGATATTCTGCTTGGAGTTTAGCTAAGTCTTTTGCTTTTCCAACACCCAACTTCTTGATACCCATCTCTACCTCTTGTACCGTGAAGAGTTCAGTATAAATGTTGACCAAGGGGGGAGGGTCAACCTTGGGAACCTGCTCATAGACTTGTCTTGCGTAGTCAAACCATTTTAGAAGCTGTAATATTATTTCCAAATATTATTTATAATATATAATATATATTATATATATATATATATAATATATATTTTTTTTTTTTTTTTTTTTTGGTTGGAGCTCCTTCCAAATAATTTGGGATTATTTTTCCCAAGGAAGAATAGTTATTCCCTCCTTAAAACCATGAAATCAGCCTTTTTCTTGCTTAATAACTGCTTATACGATTTGAGCTTTATGTTATCCTTGTTTGACTCTTTCCACATTCTCCTTGCCATTTTGCATTCCTCGTCAAACCAAACATTCACCGAAAAGCAATTTGTTTCAGACTTCTTAATTTTTGTTCTTTTGCACTTTGCAAGTGCGCATTGAATTAAATGTGTTAATTTATGACTATGAAGGTTGTGAATTGTAATTTTTTCCTTCTCAAAGAGCCTCTCTAGTGTCATTTTGAAGGTATTACAATTTTATGGGGTCAAAAGAATTATGCCCTGTGGGAGATTTTGTTGGACATGCTGAATTTTTGAGTCTAATTGTTTTTTTTTTCCAATCCAAGAGAAACATAAATAAATTGGCTTGTGATCTGATTTCAAATCCCACAGCTGATTTCCAACCAAAACTTCTTCCATTTTCTCACGCAAACCATGCGAGCAAATTACATAATCTACCACACTTGCTCCATTGTAAGTATTGCAATTGAAATTACCAGACTTTGCCCATCTAGTCAAGCCATTACAAATGACTAAATCAAAGGCCCCACATAGAGTAAGCAATTGTTCACCAAAGAGATTGCAACCCTTGTCCTCTGAAATTCTTTCCCACTAATGATTACTTTCTTCTATAAGCCAAATAGGGTCACAATCATCTTTACAACAAAGAATGCTAGCTTGCTCACTTGCAATCCTAGCATTGAAATCACTCACTATAAGGACTTCACCTAGCTGCGAATATGTTGCAATATCTGCTTTTAAAGCTGCAAATGGATCTTTGTGGTCAAGCCCTCTACCTTTGTAAATTTTGAAACCTGTGGCGCAAAATAGCATGCTGTAATTCTAATGTGATTTTCATTTTCTGATATTTTAAACCAAATGAATTGCTTATTTGAGTTTTCTTTTTCTAAGTGAATAAGACAACCTTCTTTCTCCCTTACTAAAACCATGATACCCTTGTGCCCTTTGCCATTCCCTGCTGCCTTGTTCCACACTGCCATCTTCCAGTGTCCTTCAAACAAAGGTGTCTTGCACCCTTCATGCTCATGCGTTTCTATGAGGCAAATTATGTCTCTATTTTCCGCAATAGGCCCTGATCCAGGTCCTCGTCTCCATGGGTAACCTCTGCAGTTCCAACAAACTAATCTTAAGGTAACCTAGGTATGACTTGATTGCTATTTATTTTGACATGCAAGACTCACATTTGAGTCTTTGTCCCTGTTTTCCCATACCGACCTTGCTTTTTGATTTTTTGTTGAAGAGTTTGTTGCCTCTTCTTTATTACCATCTTGCTGCTCTGTTATGGAAGGAGGTCCAAATTGCGCTATCAGAACTTTGCCTTTATAAATCCATGCTCTCTTTCCTTCATCTCTCGCTGCCTTGACCTTTAAAATTTCCTCCCTTCTTTCCTCCTGTTGTTTTACAGTTAAATCTTCTTTTAGGAAAAAACAAGAACCCCTCAAGAGATGTTTTTTTGCATAGAATAATATATTTATCACGCAAGCTAGGCATAATAACTTTTATGAGCCTCGCTCTCTCTGTATTAAACTTACCCACAAGCATATTTGTTCTTGCCATAGCTATATAAATTTAGAATATAACATATTTTGAATGTCAAGGCTAAAATTAGCAAAAAATTTCGTGTACTTCGAAATGTCTAACCGAGTCAACCGGACCATGCGAGAATAAAAGGTGCTTAATTCACTGTACCGCTGTATTGTTTTAAAACTGATACAGTGACGTGTGACGATTTACCAACGCACACAGACCACGCACGATGGGCTTACAACTTATCAAAAACACTCGGTGGTCATAACGAAATTTAAACCGGGTATAGCAAAAAGCAAATAAAAAGCTAAAACCCTACTAAAAGCACACTCACGTTCATTGTTTTGCATGTGACGAAAAGAAGTGCAGATGCCCAATTATCGGGCACGCTCCTTTAAGAGTTGAACTCGATATTTCTATTTGGGCGGAGTCCGACATGAGATTTTCAGACTGGCCGTTTAATTCTCACCTTAAAACCCTCGCAGTTCATCATGCAAGCATTCAAGAAGTGCACCCCCGCGATCGGAATCCGAGGAGCTCAATTACTCCAGAGCTTTTTCATTTCAACTGGACGCCACAAGTTATCAGAGCATACAGGTCTGCTGACAGACGCCCGTTTTCCTCTTTTCACAGGGCAAATTTTCAGTCAGAATAGTCTGAATGGCACAGCGGAATCCGCTTGGCCGGGACGTCGTGGCAGAAGAAATATCAAAAATCATTTCGGTCCCATTTCTTTTGACGAGAAGACGTCGAATGTTAGTATGGAAGGAGGAAGTCAATACTCCGTTATTAGAATCGATGATTCTGGTAACTACCAGCCGATGCTTCTCAATATCACAGAGCTTGTATGTATCCTTACCCTAAAGCTTTCGATGTAAAATTTGAATGCATTGTACGGTTGGAGGCAGAAATTGCTAAGTATTTCGGCATTGTCCGATAAAATTTTGCATTATTCTGATGCCAGAGCTATCATGCTGCTCCATCTATTTTAGCCATTGCCAAAGTTTAATGGTTTCCTATTTCTACTATTTTTGAAAATGCTTCTTTCAAACTCAACAAAAGCATTAAACTGGCCCGACGAAGTGGGGCACCATAACGTGCCTCAGTTTTGACCCTTTTGGGACATTCACATCGCTCTCTTCATTCATAGTTTTTTTAGAATTTCGAACCGTAATGATATCCATACATAAGGAATGGGCGAAAATAGAGATGATAAGATAAGAGAATATCTTTTTCTATTATATCATATAATACAGAGATATCATATAATACAGAACTATGAGACAGAGATATAATACAGAACTTTGATGTCTGAGATATTATGTCATATTCGCTATAAAATAGTTATCTAATATCTCCGATCACATTTTGTATACATTGTAAATGCCCGGTTATCTTGAGCTTAAATACGAAAATGACTAGCATACAAGCTGTAAATATCCTTTTTATCAGTCAGTGTGGTAGAGTTACCGTGATGTATTTTGTGCTGGGAATAATACAAATAAAATATAGTGGTTCAAGATAGCTGTGGAGAGCACTAAGGGGTTATGATTCTACAAGAGGGGAAGATGAAAAGGGGCCATGGAAAAATAATCTTCTATTGCCGAATGTTAGCCTAAGAACTAACATATTTTACATTGTGTGCTCTAAATGGAACTTTTCTACCATCTTTGACTCAGAGTCAAATATAAATGCATGAAGAGGTTGATGGGGAAAGTCTATTTGACATAATCATGGAGCACGGGCAAAGTATAATCATTTGGGAAAGTAAGTCCTGCATTCCATTCTCCTACCTCATGGCGATTCATTCATTGTCTCACTATGATGAATTGATGATCTCCATCAAGCTTTCATCTTCCACCCCATATTCTCTATTGAAACTCCATGAATCCAAATCTGAAAGTAACCCAATCAACACTATGGTGAGTGTGTTGTGTATGGCAATGGAAGAGAGTCATGAAAGCAACGGTTTGGTTGAATGAACTATAAGCCCTTAGGTTGGTTTCTTCACCTTAGTGGCTTCATGGCTCAACTTCGGAGTAGTATTTTTAGTGGATGCCTATTGTGGGGTGGTGAAGTGCTTGTATGCAACCATTTTCTTGGACCACCTTTGTTAAAAGATAAGTGTTCTATCTCTTTGTTTCCATTTTGTGATTTAATTCTCTATTATGGATATGATGAATTTATGCATGTTGTGTGTGTTTGTGGATCTATGTACAATGAAATGGGCTTGTGTTTACCATGATTTTAGTTATTTGATGCTTGATTATTCCATTGCACATGAATATTGCATTCAACAATGCATTCATACTATATAGGGCTTCTTTTGGAAGCCATATTTATTTTAACTGGGGAACTAGGCTACCAATGGCTTGAAATACTAATGGTGTTCATGTGGGTTCTTGTTGTTGGCTATGAAATGAATGGATGAGGATGCCCCACACAAGTAGCCCATTTGTGTTGGTGAAATGATCCTCAATGAAAGACCATCAAACACAAGCACTTGGCCATTGAACACAAGCACTTTTGTTCAGACAAAGTCACCTCGAACATCCACCTAATCCCAATGACTTATTCATGTCTTTGGGGAATTCAACCTTGGTGGGTGGCTTGACATGCCGCTGCGATCTTTGTTGAATGACAACCCCATTGTCTCAATTTATATTATTGATATTGTGATTATATATGTGTGTGCCTATGTGCATGTGTTTGGAGTTGACCAAACTTATAATTAAAAGTTAAAACTTAATTCCTTACTTATTATGCATTGTTGCTACTTTCGAATTTCACTAATATTTCAAGTGGTTGGTTCACAGTGGTTTAAGGGATCTTTTATCTTGCGAGTTACTCATGACCCTACCTTGAGAGTTGAACTTGTGACCTTGTGGATACAAATTGTTGTTGCTAGAAGTAGACCATAAGTTTGTAGTAAAACTAAAGGGTAAAAATACACAAAGCTTTGAGAAAGATAATGTTCTCTCTTTTAGGTAGAATTAGGGAGGAATTAAGGTTTGGAATTGCTGGTTATGGCATGGAAAGTTAAGGTTGTTGGAAAATCAAAGGATTAGGTAGATAAGAGAGTTATTATTCAAAGAGAGAGGTGGTGTTTAAAAACATTGTTACAACACTTAAGCACACGAAAGCATAGCTTAACATACATAGTAGTGTAAGAAACCAAAAGATTTTCCATACAAAGTACACTACATAAATTGTTCTTAGATCGACCCATAAGGCTTTCTCTTTATAGCACCAAGATGTAACTAGCTCCCTTGAAGGGGTGAGAACAAGGTCCACATAGGTTTGGTGAGGGCTCATAACAAACTCCTTGATTTCTGCAATGTTTTGCACACTAGTTGATTGCTTTGTTCTCTTATTCTACTAGTCGAATGCTTAGTCGATCAATCAATTAGTCGCTTAGTGAACAAATCGGTCAACCATTTAGTTAACTCTCTTAGTCTACTTTTGGTTGTCGATTGATTGTCTCTAGAAGACTTAGAGGTGTGATAAACCTTCATAGCATGTTGTTCCAAAAAGACCCTATTAGTGCAACACTTTGGAGATTTAGGAGGTGAAATTACATTTGTACTTTTATGGCCCAAAATTTCACAGTCTTAGCTTTCAATAAAGGCTTTATAAATATATGAACAACTTGATTATCTATCTTGCAATAAGCAAGATTCACAACATTTTATTATACTAACTGTCTTAGTAATGAGCATGAAGCTCCACATGCTTCACATCTTGTTGTGTGTAACTGGTATTTCACTTTGCTTGTTACAATATACTGCATTTGATGTCTCAACTGGAAAACATAGTTCTACCATGAGATGTCGAATCCATTTTGCCTCTGTGCCAGCATGAACTGCAACGTGGTATTTAGCTTTGGTGTTAAAGAGACCAACTTCTATTTTTTACAAGATTAGACCATGGGCCTAAAACCAAGATAAAACATATAGCTAGATGTAGACTTTCTACCATTTCCATCTCCAACCTAATCCAAGTCAATGTAATTGACTAGTTGGTTCATTTTGTCACTGTGATACTTTATACCAGCTGGTAAGTTCCCTTGATATAACGAACAATTTTCCTTGTGGCTTTAAGATGACTTTTTCACGAATTCTTCATAAATTGAGAAACCACACTGAAAATGAAGGAAATATTAGTTCAAATGTGAGTTACCATAAACCATGTATCCCAGTAGATCCATCTCAAGGCCTCTAATCCTTTCTAGAATGAAGGGAATTGAGAGTAGGGTCTAAAGGGATTGGGCATGGCCAACGACATGGCCAACCATCAAATGGCCTAGGGCACCACATATGTAAGCATCCACATGACCTATAGGGATATGGGAATTTGCACCCATTTTTTGTTAGTTTTATGAACCCAACACCTAACATTTAATTCCTAGTATAAAACTTATTGAATAAACACACAACTAGGTTCCAAACAAATTCAACTAAAGCACAATTAAACAACCAATCTCATTCACATATGACACATATATCTGCCCAATCAACAATTCTTCATTAATAAATTAATCTAAACCTACTTGGGCTCATGTCTTGGATAATGGCCCAATTGAGGAGTTACATATATAACAATAAACTCGGAGTTATCCACTTGATCAAGCCTTAGATCTATCCTTTGTTCTTCCTCGGTTGATCTGGATCTGTTTCCTTCGCTGCTCCTCACACCTTCCTTGTACTCGACACACTTGAGTATCATAGTCCTCCTCCTCCTGAGGCTAGTGCCGATGTATATTTTGTCTTCTCCCTCTCCCTAGCCTTGCTTTTATAACTTTACATTGAGCTAAATCCCTAACCTTAACCTTAATCTCAAAGCAATTGACGATCGAGATTAGATCTCGCCTGACTTAGGATCAACAACTAAGATTAAAACTTACTAAAGTAAATTACTTTACTTTTCCTAAATTACTTTTAGCTTAATAAGCCAACATATTAATATGTCATTTTTCCTAAGTTAGTTGTAGGCTAAGTTACATCAACAACGTGCTCACACTTGAGCAAGTGATTTAAGGATAATGTGAGTGACTTTTACATGCCTAGACACAAGGCTTGAGTAGAAGTACTTGCCCGAGCTACAAAAATCAACACTCCCTCTTAGCGAGGGAAATACTTTTGCCTCCTAGAACTTTCTTTGATCTTGGACTTGTATTTGCTGCCTTGGATGCTCCCTTTGAACTGGAAACCTTCTCTGCCACTTGGCATGGAAAGATCCTTGAAGTCCAACTCCCCTTGGTGTTGTTCTTAGAAGCCTCCGGCTCCTGAACAACCTTCTTGACAGACTTGGAGGAATCTACTCGCTGCTACTCCCTATGTGAACCTAAAGGCTAACTCCCTCTGATCTGCTTAGCCTTCAGAGCCTCTTGGTCCTTGTTCTCTGTCAAAACGATGTTTCTTGCCATTGCTTTTGTGCTAAGTCCTTCTAGCATGACTGTGGGTTTGCCTTTGTCCTTTGAGACACCCACAAACTATGCTATTAATCCCTTGATTAGTACAGTCTTCCTCCCACCCATCTAAGGGCCGACCTCTGCCAATCTTGCTGGCTACACTTTGTTAGACTATCCTTCGTACTTGCTTTACCGGGTGAACCTTGTTGACACTCCCAATTTGTCGTGGTAGATCCCTTGAATAATGGCTCCTTGTTGGTCACTGCATCACATAGTTACTCGATCATGCCCATCGTGGCATCCCGATCACGGCATGATCCTTTACGCCTTCTCTATAGTCAAACCCTCAAAGGCCCTGACTTTTCCACATGCAACAACACTTTGTAGCAACTCCATGCGACTTGTGCACTATTGCTCCCACGTTCCCAACTGCTTTCTCTTGTAGCGCACGTGGCCTTGCCATCCTCTACTTCCACCTTGCTACGTAAACCCTTGTGTCTGTGCTACTACTGCCTCTTTTTGGTATGCTCCTGTTGTTGGTCTAAAAACCCATGGTTGTCGACCAAAATCCGGCTTGGCCCCTTCACAACCCACTTAGACACCCCGATCTTTGCAGCTGTCGTTGTCCCCGTTGTTAGTTGAATTGTGGATCCCTTACTGGCTATCTACAACCCTTTCTCGTGCGTTTCTTGAGCTCCTAGCAATTATTGCTGCTGTTACTCTATGCATGGGCTTGCCCATGGCTTTCCTAGTTTGCCTCCACGCTACTGTTCCGTGTCTGCAACGACTGACTACTCTCCATGATGACGTCTTATATTGTTCTGCCGCCATTGACAGTTCTGTGATTTCCCTCGACCTCCACCATGTTTTGATTGTGCTACTCCTTGGCTTGACGACGTCACAACCTTAACTTGCTATTGGTTGGTCACTGCTCTACTCATGTCTCCTCGCACGGTGCTGGATTCTCCATAGCCTGTGGCCCATCGACCTCGCTCTTGCTGTTGCTGATTACAATCTCCTGTTGCAACCTGTCGCTCACTATTGGATTCGGCTGTAACTCGATCTTCTCTGCATGCGTTTTTTTTCTTTTTCTTCAATCCACGCATCATGTCCCTTTGATTGTCATTCCCTTGTGCATATTGTTGCCTGATTCACCCCTACACTGGGCTCTTTTATCGATGGCTAATCCTGTTATCCGAGGCGATAGTGCTCTCAACCAACGACGGGGTGGGCTATCAATCTTGTCGGCCACTGAATTGACACCCCCAAACTCCCTTCTTTTAGTTATTTATTTTTATTAATTATTCCCCTTAAAAGAAAAAATTTCTACCCTTTTAATAATTTTTCGCTTGTACAACCGTGGCCGAACTTGGCCTTGATGATCCAGTACAAACACAACACATGCGATTTCAAGATTGGTTTACTTTAGAGTTCCAACTCTGATACCATGTTGGTTTTGTGAACCCAACACTTGGCATTTAATTCCTAGTATAAAACTTACTAAATAAACACACAACTAGGTTCCTAACAAATTCAACGAAAGCACAATTACATAACCAATCTCAATCACACGTGGCACATATTTCTGCCCAATCAACAGTTCTTCATTAATAAATTAATCTGAACCTGCTTGGGCTCCCGTCCTGGGATAATGACCCAACTGAGGAATTAGATATAAAACAATGAACTTGGAGTTATCCACCTGATCAGGCCCTAGATTTGTCCTTCAATCTTCCTCAGTTGATCTGGATCTGTCTCCCTCGCTGCTCCTTGCACCTTCCTTGGACTTGGCACACTGGAGTATCACACTCCTCCTCCTCTTAAGGCTAGTGCTGCTATATAGTGTGCTACCCCAAATCAACATCTTCTCCCTCCACCTAGCCTTGCTTTTATAACTTTACAATGAGCTGAATCCCTAACCCTAATCTCAAAGTGATTGACGACCAAGATTAGATCTCGCTTCACTTAAGATCAACGACTAAGATTGAAACTTACTCATGAAAGTAAATTACTTCACTTTTTCTAAGTTTTCTTTAGCTCAATAAGCCAACAAATTAATATGTTGTTTTTCCTAAGTTAGACCTAGACTAAGTTACATCAGCAACTTGCTCACACTTGAGCAAGTGATCTAGGAGGGTGTGGGTGACTTCTACATGCCTAGACACAAGGCTTGTGCAAAAGTACCTGCCCAAGCTACACAAATCAAAATTTTTGGTCTTATAGTGGTGTTGTTCATGAAAAAATGTTGAGTACCTACTAGCTGGTAAGAATACTTGCCCAAGCTACACAAATCAACATTTTAGGTCTTATAGTGGTGTTGTCCATGAAACATGTTGAGTACCTCCTAGGTGGTAACAATACACCATATTGATTGATCATTTATAATGCTTTTAATTATAGAGGAAAGAGATAAAGAGATAAATTTTACATTAATATCAACAAATGGCCCAGTTAGGTCAATTGGAGTTGAAAGCAAATCAAGTGAGAATGGCTTGTAGGAATACCTATACATAAATATTAAATAATATATGTGATATCAACTTTAGATTGGGTTGGTGTTGAAATTAAACTGATTATGAAGCCGTGCTAACTTATTGTAGACTACAATAAATAAGTTGAAGGGCACATTACATTATGCATTAGGGAAGCTTTTATTGCGTCACTGATTTGATTCCTCTTTCTTCCACTATGCTCTTTTAGAAAAAAACCTTTAAAAATAAGGAAGTTCCCATATTCATCCGTTCTTGTTGATTGTGACTTCCCTAAAACAATTAGAATTCTAATTGTTTTAGGGAAGTCATAATCAACTAGTGAGTTCCAAAAACTTCAAATGTAGATCTAAATTTCATTCCAATGCTATGTATCTAATATTGATTAATTTAAGTAGAAAAAGTGACAAAAATATCTTTGATTTTTCTTAGGTGGTTGTGAAAATGTCTTTGGAGATTTAGGTTCTTGGGCTGGTCTTCTGTGTCTTCCATGTGGTTTTTTTTCTTCCATGAAAATCAAGGGTCGGTGTTTGGAAACATCATCCATAAGGATTTCCAAACAGGCATGGCTCTCGAATTCCTCTTGTTCTTGTTTTGATACTCTAAACTCTTGGTTTACATAATAGAGTAAATGTTTTTCAACAAGGCAATTGCTATTTCTTGTAAGTTGGCCTGACATAAGGCATTTTGCTTATCTCAGTCCTTAAGGTGTTGTCCAAACAAACATTGAGGATATTCACGTTTTGAGAAACCAAGCTCGATGAGCTTACTCCTTGGCCTTGTGTTAAATATTACACTAGTATTGAATGTTAAATAGATTGTCCTATTGTTTAGAACCTACTATTGGATGAACCTCTGGTGTACGGTCAATGATATGTGTACATTAGCAACAATGTAAGAATTCTCACACAAGGGAGCAAATGAGAACAATAATGTAAACATGAGGAGATTACTGAAGCTATAAACATGTTGTACACCCATTTGCATTACCATTAATAGCTAACAAAATTATGGGTAAAGTGACCAAATCTCCATCAAAATACTATAAAGTGGCTGAGTTATCAATTTAGACTAAGTCAACCAACAGAGATAAGGATAAAGTACAAAGCGTACTGAAGTGCAAAAGGGAAAGTACAAATATAATACTTGTTCATAGATTTTCACTACACTAGCTCTCTTCAATCCCCCCCCCCATTGAGAGGAAATCATCCCTAATTTTTGCTGAAGATGGGGAAATAATACTGCCGAAATATTGATTAGGACAACAAATGGGCCTGAGTGGACAAAGTGCCCTTGCAACTTACCAAGTAAGTGGTGGTTTGATGATGCATAGTGATTATGGTACAAAACATCAAGAAGAGTATCTTTAGGGAGTGGAGGCTGAAAATATGGCATTGTGGCCTCTGAACGTGTGATTAAGACTTGTGCCTCAAAGTGAGTTGACTCATACAACTTCAATGGACTAATATTCAACACACCATGGATGCCAAGTTGAGGTGGGAGCTCCAACTTGAAGGTATTGGGAACCATTTATTGTGCAATGGTGTATGGACTGCATGGAATTGGATTTAGCTTTTGATGTTGTTGATTTTTGAAGCATTGCTTATATAAATGCAATCAAAGTCGGTCACCAACCTCAAAATATGTGTCAAACCGATGTTGATTATGGAATGCCTTATACTTGTCTTGTGTCTAATGGAGGATGTCATGAACCTCATTGTGGATTTTGGCCAAGTTCTGCACAAAATAAGAAGCATTATCATGCTCATTCTAGTGGGAAGTGGAAGGAGTTGGGAGTGCAACTAAAATCTCATAAGCAACAAGGGGTTGAAAGCCAAAACAAGCCAAAACGAACCTCAAAAAGAGAGTTTCCTTTAGAGGAATGCTTGTCTCTAGTGTAGTGTTGTAAAATATGCAAGTACTGATCCCATTGTTTCTTTTGCTGGTTGGAATGCAAAGGGCATAAATTGAAGGTCTATTCACCATCTATGTTTGGTCTGTTATCGCTGAAACTAGCAGAGGACTTAAAGGGGAATCCCTAAAGGGAAAATGCTAGGGCAAGGTCAACAAATGAAGACTTAGCCCACTGTCACCTTAGCTAAGGCTCCCTTCTATTTATGGACTTTCATCGATGGGAGGAGACCCGATATGTATGGAGTCACTAGTGAAGGATAATTCAATGGGTATGAGTGACTCAACTAAACCCTTTGCCGGAAGAATTTGAAGGATGGATCTTGCTTGCTCTCAAAGCAGTCTATCGTAGATTTCCTTGGAGGTGTCTAGATCAGAGATGTAGGCCACCAAGCGCTTATCGATAGAGTCCTAGATGATCTTCTATTTTGACTTCTTCAGTTTTCCATTTGTTCCATGTAGCAGTGGATGCATTTGATGGAGGCTCAACAATATTGCCTCTCACGTGACCCAACACCCCTTGATCCTCCAGGGTTAGATCGATAGACATCTTCCATCCGTGATAGTCAGCTTTCTCACGGAGCTTGTCTTCGGCAGGAAAGAGTGTTGAGGACCCCATAGTTCTTTTAGGATAGCC
>APFE031459791.1:0-15435 GCA_000404065.3 Pinus taeda | reverse complement strand
TTTCTCCATGGGAGCAGTGGTTTGTGTGTATGCCTTAATAAAATTTCTATAGTATCCTATATGGCCCAATGTTACACACAACTATTTTACGTTCCTTGTGGCCTATAAATTGATAATCATTTCAATTTTAGTAGGGTCCACCATCAACCCTTGCTTACAAACAACATGGCCCAAAAGTATCACATATGGTATGCAAAATATACACTTCTTTAGATTTAGGGAGATATGATACTTCCTACAAGTATCCAGCATTATGCGAAGACTTGTAACATGATTTTTAACTAACCGAAACACCTTCCAATCATCAAAGTAGACCTCCAAAAATTTATGAATAAATTCTTTAAAGGTTGCGACTACCAGCCTAGAAAATATCGCAGGGACATTCTTAAGTCCAAAGAGCATAACTGTATACTGAAAAGAGCCCCATTCTGTGGCAAAGGTAGCCTTACTTTGATCTTCTAGCGTGATCTTGATCTGGTGATATCCTGAGAATCCATCTGTAAAAGAGTAATCTTTTTGACCACCAATGTTCTCCAAGACTTCATCTGTGAATGGTGTATGGAATGGATCATGCACACAAGCATCATTTAACTTCCTTAGATATACATAGATTTTGATTTCACCCTTTGTCTTATTCTCTTGAACCACCATAGGACTAACCTAGTCCGATTCTTCTACATGCTCAATAATTCCTACTACGAGCATCTTATCCAACTCTTCATGCACCTTGTCTTTGTATTTAGGAATTAATCGGTATGGTGCTGCTTGACTGGCTTCACATCTGGTTTCAGATTGATATTCATAAAACCATTATCACCTACTATCCCTTTGAGATCAGAGAACTTTGTTGGAAACAAGTCCTGATATTCTCGCAATAACTCCACGACCTTGTCAATTGTATCCTCATCCCAGTAATCACCTATATTCGTGAACTTTAGTTGCACTTTCGACCCAATGTTCACTTGCTTGGTCTTTAATGGTTTTGAAATATTAGGGACATCTACCTTAGGTGCAATGACTTTGTGCTATCCCTCTGACTTAGGGATATTGATATTCCTCAGACTTTCCTCGCCTTCTTCTATGGTAACATTGTATCATTCTAGGGCATGGCGCAACTCTGTACTCTAGTTGGGTTATACCCATGTGGCAGGCTCTACAGGTGTTTTGAATATCACATCCTTGATCTCCTGTAATGTTTCATCAATACACTCGAATTCATCCTCAAAACTAAAGGTTAGCAGAAAGATTTCCTTCAGAATGTCCCACTCCACAGTTCTGTGTTGCAACTTTGTTTATAAATACCAATTCATAAAAATAGTATCCAAGGTTTGGTAGATGTAACCATTCATTCTTTTGTTCCTCTCCCCATGTTTTTGTCCAATGATCTGGACGCTTGTGCAGATCATCTTTCCCTATATATTTTTCAGTAATGTGAGTATCTTCATAGCCAAATCACGACTTCATCATCCCTTGGTATTCCTTCCAATCTACAAAGTTGTTCTTATGTGTACCCCACCATCTGACAGGCATAGCTCTCAACACGATGTCTAATTCTTGGAACAGATTCTCCTCCGATACATCCCTTTCAAATTTATCAAGAAAAAACTTTACATCTTCAAAGCCACAATAATATGGTAAATTGTGTACCTCAGTGGATATACACCAGAGTGATTTAGTAAGTCTTTTGCATTGTAGCACTAATAATTCATGAAATATATTCTGCCAATTCTCAAGCTCCTCATCTGAATCTGAGTAGCAGGATTTGTCCTTTTCCTAAGTAATTCTTTCATCCTTCGTAGGATTGATTCAATCCTCATTCCACATGGTAAGCTTATAGATTTGTTCAATATCATCCTCCTCATAGTAATCTTGGATTGGTTCAGTATACTGTGCACCCTCTATTGGATCCAATGGAATAATGACCCATAGTTCCTTATTCTCAAACATCATGTTGTACTTCAGGTTGATGACCACATTCATGTTAAATTCCCAATTGATTCCAAGCAACGCCAGGTAGGGATTACTATCATCCACTATTTTGATTACCTCAGAATCAGTTATAGTTCATATCCCTTCAATGTCTATAGTTACTCCATGTAGGCATCCCATAGGAATAATATTCTGTTGGTTTTTCATTTGCAGCTGAATTGGGGATCACTGTAGCGCCAGATTCCCCTTTTTTCCCAGGTTTATTTAGGAAAAACATTCGCATTAGATCCAAAATCTATGATCACCTAGTCCATTTCAAGTTCTCCAATTTGTGCAGTCAATCTCATCTCTCGACCAACCCTTTTCTTACTTCTGTCTACTTTATGCATTGTGCACTGTTTAGGTAGTGTCTTACCCTTGCTAGCATAGTTATCTATTAACTCTTGCATTCCCTCTACTACTTTCTGGTTCGTTAAGAGCTTCATGCATGTCTATAAGAAGGATGTCAATACTGAAGGATCTTTTTCCTGCACAACAATAAACTCTTCTGGCTTTTTGGTTCGTGCACTCTGATTATTTGATGTGGAAGCTCCTAAATCCATAAAACTCTTCTTCGCCTCCATAAATTTTTCTTTTGCCTTATGCAAATCAAATTTAGTATCTTTGTCAACAACCCTGGGTACCCACGGATTCTCTTCTGGTTTATTTCTTGTAGCTTTATCTTCCTTGGTAGCTATACCATTCCATGTAAATCTATTAACACTAGGGTCATCCTTGCGTGGTTCTAATCTCATCATCTAGATGTTCTGAGTGGATTGCTGGTTCTTCTAAATTCACCTTCACCTTCTGCTTAATTTCTTTGAGCTGAGTCACAGACTGGGCTTGAGACTTAGGCCTTCTAAATTCATTATTCAGAGCATCTTTTTTGTCTTTAAATGATGCAACTGGATGAGTTGTAATTTACTTAATATACCAACTTAGTGCCCTATCTTGAAATGTTGTGACCGACTACGTTTTCTTCATATCATCATTTGTTATCTACTGTGACTTCCACACAACATCTAATACAAACGAAAATTGATCAGGGTCTTCTATCCCCAAACCCCTGAATATAGGCATCTTCATAGTGCTCACCATACTGAATAGCGGAGGTGGAGGTGGAGGCATAGGTGTGTGAGGTGGAGGTGATGGCAGAGGTGGAGTGGATGGATGTGGTATTCCCATAGTGCCTTGATATACTGACTGCGGTGCACCTCTAAGAGACTTTAGATACTCATCTCTTTGTCCCTTGAAAAATTGGTGTTCAACTTTGCTATAACTAGTAGACGTATCAATCGCGAACTTAGTAATAAATCTATGCAAAATACTATCGATCCAATAATCGGAAACCCTCACAATCTTGTTTTCTAATCCTTCCAGGTGCTTCACTAACTCTGGAGTCCACAAAATAGGGTTATGTAGCTTCCAGGTAGGCTGACAGTTCACTAATTTAGCCAACCATTCATATAATTCACATGGAAAAGAGCAAAAGAAAACTTTGTGTTCCTCTGTATATAGATATCTCTGCAACCACTCTTCTTTCGACAGGCACAAATTCTTGTTTTCTTTAGCTGCAAACTCGTGCAAATTTTGATCTATCCACTTTTCAATCTCCTTCGTAGTCAGCATCCACTTATTCCACATCATACATCCTTAGATAGATCACGGTCTTGGCAACAAAACCATTTGTTGGCTTGAGGGGGCTTGGACCCAGGTTCAAAGTTAGTTGCGCTAACCAACAAATCCATACACTACCAGCCCTTTTAGCAACAACCCATGTAATGCAGGCTACAATATCACCCGAGGCAGTATTGGGGGATGCTAGAACCAAGTTTCTGCATCCAGAGGACTATGTGATGTGTTTATGCCAAACTTAGGGCTTTATCTTAACTTTCATGAACCCTAACCCTTAATACCTATTAACAGATTTATGTCCTTTTCTGATTGCACTAAACATGAATAACATCATATAAATAAATAGATATATGTCTTCGCGACTCTATTAAGTACTTTTCCTAATCAAATGCATTCAACAGATCATAAATAAAGTGAATTCAGAGATAAAAAATAATATGCAGATGCATAGATATTTCTTCAATATAGGTATTTTCTTATGCTTCAGATCTTCAATTACAACTCTTTCCAACCCTGCGCACACAACTGCAGGGGCATGCGCACTCAGCTACGGACTTACCAAGGTCTCCACACACATAGCGGCATGAACGTTCTCGTTCACCCAAGTACAAAATAGATAATATCATACTCAAATCATGCACTATTCTTTCTTCACCATCTTATGACTCTTCTATGACTTCCTTTTATATTCTTTTTCATTACATTACCATGGTTTGCGAACCATGGGCGGTTCTCAAAACAGTTTGACTCTAACAAACTAAGGGGATTTGACCTTCTTAAAGTCCCTTTGACTCCTATCAACCTGCACTACTCATGCTCCTCTCCTCAAAATGCAGAGACTTTACAATATTTAACAAAACTTAGAAAATTTTGACCCAGGGGACCCTGTTCCAATAATGGATGCTTGTGTTTCTTATGATGATTATTCATGATTTTTATGATTTCAGTTTATTGTTGCTTATATGATTTGATGAGCTAATGTTGTGAATATTCATAGATGATAAACATTAATGAAAATGTTTAAATTGGTGAAAATTGATTAAATACCATCACTACTGATTCACCCCCCTAAGTAGTGAATATATTTCCAAAAGGGATTATTGACACCAGAGGATTATGCAAGAAAATTCTTGGAATTGATGAGGTATGTACCTTATATCAAGGATGAAAAGACTAATATATATAGATATTTTAGTGGCTTACCACCTGCATATCAGGAACAAATAAAATTCAATGAAACAAAGATGTTGGAGGATGTTATTCAGAAGACCAAGCACTATTATGAACAATTTAAGCATAGGAGTTAGGTCCTTACTAATTAGAAGAAGATATGTAGGGGGAATTTCAAAGGAAAATGGAAAAATACCTCATGATATAAACAAGGGGGAAAGAATGAAAATTTTAATGCTTCTACCAAGAAGGCATATCAATAATAGCCCACAGAACCAATAATACTAATGAACTAGCCGAAGGGTCAAGGAAAGGACCTGTGCAATGTTAGACTTATCAAGAAATTTCCCTCAATGATAGCAGACTAGTACAAAGCTATACAATGTTCAGGAGGAAACAACTATGAATGATGTAGCGTAGAACATCCCTAGGATTTATGCAATACTTGAAAATAGATATGCAAACTAGCAAGATATGGTTCTTCCAATGGAAGTTATGGTAAAAACATTATCAGTATCAATTTTATCCAAGTTCTCTCTACAATTATGTCAGTGCTATAATTGTGGAAAATTGTGAATTTCTAAGGAAAATATATGAAGAATTGTGGCTTGTTCAACTAACCACTTTGACCAAGAGACAAGTGACAAATTCGATTGAGTCATGCCCCATGGATTAGGGTGGGATGACCACTTCAACTAGAATAAATTTGCTACAATTAGGTTCATATGATGTTTTGATCAATATGGACTAGTTATCTACCCATGGGACCAAGGTTGACTATTATAATAAGACATTGGAATGCCTTATCAATGATATTGAAGAGATGACGCTGCAAGGAATCATGAGGTTGATTGCACTCAAGCAATTAACTATGCTTCAGGTGAAGCACTGTAGTAAAAATGATTGCGTGATCTATGCTATCCATATGTCTTAGGAAAAATGAGATAGGATGGACCCATTCGTAATTCACCTTATGCTGAAAAAATATGAAGATGTATTCCCAAATGAGTTTTCATGCCTCTCACCCAAATTATACAACAATTTCACTACTGAGTTTATCTTGGGAATAGTGCCAACAGTGAACAATCCTTATCACTTGAGCGCAGATAAGCTTGTTGAGTTGAAGTTATAACTAAAGAAAATCTAGATAAGGGTTACATTTGAACCAATATTTCACCTTGGGGATCCCCTTCCATGTTCGTTAAACATGATGACACACATAGATTGTGCATAACTTATTGATAGTTGAATAAGGTGACAATGAAGAATATATATCTGTTACCCAAGATTGATGACCTATTCGACCAGATAAGAGGAGTTGTTGTATTTTCCAAAATAGATCTACAGTTTGGGTATAATCAGGTTAGAATTAAGGATGAGGAAATTCAAAAAAATACATTCTGGATGAGGTATCGCCATTATTGGTTTGTAGTGGTTCCCTTAGAGCTTACAAATGCCACAACAAACCTTCATGTGCCTAATGAATAATGTTCTTAGGCCTTACTGGTATAAAGTTGTACTAATTTTTGTGGATGACATTCTTGTGTATTCAAAGAATAAAGAAGAGCATGAAGACCATTTGAGAGAAGTTTTGTAACTATTGAGGGTCCAGCATAGGTTGTATGCAAAAAATAACAAGTGTGAATTTTTTCAAACCTAACTTTTCTATTTGGGACATGGTATTTCAAAATAAGGTGTGACTATGGACCCAGAGAAGATCAAGGGAATAATTAATGTCCCACTCATTAGAATGTGATGGAGGTTATATCCTTTGTGGGATTAGTTGGTTATTCTTGAAGGTTCATTAGTAACTTCCAAATATTGGGAATCCCATCACTACCTTAAAAATTAAAAGTGTAAAATTTAAATTGACTCCTAAATGCATTGCTGGTTTTGAAAAACTAAGAAATTAATTACTTGTGCACCTATCTTAATAGTTTTACTAGAAAAAGATTTTGTAGTTTTCATTGATACTTGTAAGGAGGGACTTGGTGGAGTCCTAATGCAATAAAGAAATGTAGTATGATATGAGTCCAAAATATTGAATGATCGTGAAAGGAATTATGTCACTCATGAATTGGAGTTGGTAGCCATTCTGCATGCATTAAAAATGTGGAGACATTACTTATTGGGAAGGAGATTTTCATTGATGATGTTGGCTTCAGGGGCTTAGACCCAGGTTTAGAGTTAGCTACGGTAACCAAAAAAGCCCTATACCACTATCCCTTTCAACAACGACCTGCTTGTGCAGACCGCAGTCTCACCAAGGCAATATTGGGGGATGCTAGAACTAAGTTTCTGCATCCAGAAGTATCATGCAATGTGGCTATAATTTTTTTTATCAATTTAGGACTTAATTCGACCTTTGCAAACCGTTAAACTTATTGTTGCAGTCGTAAATTGTTTTCCTATTTAACAAACTTGCAAGTTGCATGTAACTAGTCTAACATGTATTATTCATCATATAAAATAATATTTAAAACTTCGTGATGTAATTGCAGAATAAATGTACAGAAATGAACCATAAATAGGCTAAAAAATAGAAACTACATGAGCATAAGAAAATACACAGATCTGTCTCAAATTCTTCTTTATTAGTTCAAGTCTTCACAAATACAATCTTTTTAACCTTGCGCACACAACTGTAGGGTCTTGCGTACACATCTATAGACTTACCAAGGCCTCCACACACATAGATATAGGAGATTTCCCCTTCACTCGAATATAGAAAGATCTCCTAATTACAGACTCAAAACATTACATTCACTAACTCCTTAGATTTGCTAAAACATTCCTTTATATATTCTTTTACCCTTACAATACCATGGTCTGCAAACCATGGGTGGAGCTCAAAATACTCTAGATAATCCCATCCCTTTACAAATTAAGGGTCTTTGACCTGCCCTAAATACCCTTTGACTTTTATAACCCCACGCTAATCATGCTCCACTCCTCAAAATGCTAAGTCTTTACATGACTCAGACAAAACCGTAGACCTAGGGGACCCCTACCCAATAGGCTCTAAACACAATGATGTGACTCGTCCTCGAATCACTCAATTGGTACGTTCTAGATATTTGCTTTAAGGCCTCTGTATGTAGAATTCAATGGATGAAGTTTTTCTCTGCATTTCTCTGCGGCCTGTCGAACTTCATCCATGAGCTTCTTTGTTGTCAACCCTTCTGTTGCGAGGCCAATTGTCCTCTGTGTTTGCTACATGCTCTTCAATTTTCCCTTGATTTCCTATGAGAGCTGGCATGCCTCATCTACCCAAGGTTTTGTCCACGTGGAGATGATCTCTGCTTTCCTCTGCAGCTCATCAATCTACCCCTACAGAAGTGTTCCTTCCTGAAGTCAGACGAACCATTGCATAGGTGCTAAGGTCCATGCAATTTCTTTAAGCTCATCGAACTACAATTTCTTGTGTATGATTTCCATTTCGATCTTATGCACATGTGGGTCTTCCTGTAGTGAGGCCCAAACTTCCATTGTATCTTCAAAAAGTTGACTACAGTACTTTACTACAGTTGCTATCTCTTCGATATATGCTTTTATGGCAGCTTCACGTTGCTCTCAAACTTCTGGTAGTGTTATAGGTTGCAGCTTCATCTGAAGTTCTGTAATCTGCGTTTGTAGTTCAAATATAATCTTACCCACCTCTTCCTTCGATTCTCTGACTGCAGCTGCCAATTTATGAAGTTTTTCTACTAAAGCTACCTCAGCTGGGATCTGGAGCTTTAGAAGCTCACTTCATACTTTGGTTATGGTCTCTTCCATTTGATGGATGCGCGTAGCTACCTCCTCATGATCCTTCATCACTTTAGTATTTTCTTCAAACATCTATTGGTTATTGATTTTGACTTCGTTGATGACCAATAGAGCTTGCTTCTCTCATACCTTGAGCTCATTTGTGACGCTCTGATGGAGCTCATGCAACGTTTGAAGGGGGAGCATCGAAAGACTGATGCTCAGATTATTTAATTTTTCTGTGCTCCCCCTCTCATCTACAACCTCGAAATGTAGTGATCCTTATAAAAAATGTACTGCTTAGAGGTCTGTGGTAAGTTCTGTTGTCAAAGGTACTGCACTCACTTGATTCACGCTTGCCTGAACGATGCTCTCTTAGATCACGCTCGTCTGAACCTACAATTATTTAAGGCCCTGCTCGACCTTTTTAAATACTTCCCTGTATTTATCTTCAATATTCCCCCCCATCTCCTCCATTACATCTCAGATGGTGTTGCCAATTTTGTCAAAGTCCCCCTTAGTGAGGACCAATGGCTCTACACTGGCGATTTATCTGACTTCTGCTTCTTCTGCACACCACCAACAATCGTCTTCTGCTCCTTCCTTATTATAAATAGGGAATCAACATCTTCCCTATCCACAACAGGGTCTTCACCACCTTGATCCCCCTTTTCAGTCTCCTGCTCAACTGTACGCTCAGTTTCCTGCATAGCCTTTTCCTTGAGGTCAATTGTGTCCGTCGAAGGCACCTTCTTTGTATCCTTCTTAGCAGCTGATTTTTCAGATTGCGTACCTGTAGTGGTATTACTTTTTCCCACATTCTCTGTCTTTGTTACAATTCAGGTAAGCCAATTACTTGACCACTTGTTGATGACCATCAAGATGTCCTCTTCAAAAAATAAGTATGGTAGCTCATGCCATACCTTCTCCAAATATTTCTTGGCACAAATAAAGACACTGTGAAGAACCACTTTAAATTCATAAATTTCATTATATTGTTGAAATAATGTGGGTGATAGCTGTGACCTTTAGTTGATGATTGTGCGTAGATCCATCTCAAATAGGACCTAGAATATTTTTTTCTCTGTAACCCAAGTTGGCTCCTTAGACGCCCACAACGAGGAAAACTTCACAACCTCAAACACATCAAGGTCCACATTGGGGAACTTTGAATCCTTCGGTGTTAGACAAGAATGGATTCCCTTCTTCCTGCACTTCTTGGAAGTCATCCAAAAAATCCTGATATAGATACATGGCCCAATTAAACTAGATTGGGGTTGACACTTCGTCCGCCTAACACTTCCTCATGATCTTACTGGGCAAAATGGATGCATAAAAACACACATCCTCATCATTAATAGTACTAATAGCATAGCCTTGGGACTTCTTGACTAACCTGAAGTCATTCTTCATCTAATAAGTTAACTTGTTCTCCTGATATTTCCCAACAAATGCATCATCAGGGTTCGCTCCTTGGTAAGGCAGTGCAATAAACCTTCAGATTAACATATCATCAATTGGAATTGGCAATCCGAGCCAGAGACATTGATAATGTACCAATGCCAATAGTTGGCACACACAGATTGTGTTTATGTTGATGCACCCAAAGTGTGGAACATAAAGCATATTCAACAACCTAGTGTGTTGAATCCCTGCTACCCACTTCATCAGCTCAACCCTTGTTAATCCAAATTCTTCGTAATAAATTGGAGTTACGTTCTGGGCTCAAATTGGGTATACTTACTACGATAATTGAAATCCCAGTCCTCCATGTGTGGTTGGGGCACCCTAGCCAACAAATCTTCCTCAATTGGCACTTCCTATGGTAACAAGGATGTAAATATCTTGTCTTTGATAGAATCTGTGTCCTTTGTCACCTTTGTAGTTGGCTTCCTCGTCAACATATAGGGTGGAAGCCTCAAGATTGGTTCCACCTTGTCTGTGCTAATATCCTCAAAATCGTCGGCTATTTATTCCTCATCCAGATATTCAGGCTCCATTGGTTGCTTATGTGTATCCATTCTCTCCTTACTCTGTTGCGTTGGGGGGATTTTACTCAGTGATTGCCTAACTGGGGTCCTTTGGGGCTTCTTCTACTTCTTGGATGCTACTTCTTCTTTGCAAGAATAGGCATCTTGGTTCAGTAGTATGTGCTAGATGTGAAGCGGTCATGATGGATTCTAGTTGTCGACTCAAAAACACTTGTTCAAGCTCCTTCCAACTCCAACCAGACATGCAACAAAATGATTGGCTCACACATAGGCACAAAATCACACAACAAATTCTCAACAAAAAAAGTGTCCGAATGTGGAGCGGCGTTCCATATTTATAACATTTTTCAAATTCAAACCACTTATTTCCCTCTAGATCCTCCTCATAAATGAGAATTTGGTGGCAGATTTTCCCATATATGTTCCTTAAATGGATTTTCGCCACTCCTTTTAATGACAATTTCCCTGTCAAATCAAATGTAATAACCCCAATGGTCATATTTTGGATGAACTGTGTCATAGCCTTCCTTGCAGCGTAGTTACCCCTTCTTCGTCACAGCTTCCTCCACCCGCGCCATACTCTTGAATGCCACGCAACTCTCCTTCTTCGACAAGGTCCTTCGTTGGTAGAGTACTTTATAGTCCTATGCTTCCTTCCAATTGTCTGTAGCACTAATAATTTCCTTCATTAATATAGTCATCGTGTAGCCCCAGGGACATAATCGTCCCTATAGAGTTTCAACTTGATCCCATTTACTCGCCCAACAAATAATTCTCCATTTAGCTTCGCGAGTTGAATTGCACCACCATCTAAGATATCTCTGATAACATACGGACCTAGCCAATGCATCTTGAACTTACTAGGGTACTGCGTGAATTTCCTATCGTACAAAAAAACCAAGTATCCATTCTTAAAAACTCGTTGCTTAATATGTCAGTCATGCCATGCCTTTTCCTGAGCTTTCTGTACTTGTTGGTGAAATCCTGCAAGAAAGCGATCTTCTTCTAGCACGAGCAGTTTATCCAATATTTCTTCCATAATATCGTTGTCTGCCATATTTGTGACTGTTGTGATTCTAAGACTTGGTACTATATATTCCATCGACATTACAACTTCCTGTCCATACACCAATCTAAATGGAGTATGTCCTCTCAACTTCTTGCAAGTTGTCCTATATGCCCATAACATTGTGCGTATGTGCACATCCCAATCATTCTGGTTGATGTTGCACACCTTCATCAGAGTGTTCTCAAAAATTTTATTAAAAAACTCTACCACTCCATTCACCTAAGGGTTATAAGGTGTGCTCTTTTGTTGATGTACCTGAAATTCTTCTGTTAATGCTTCAATAATGTTGTTGAGGAAGTGCGATCCTCTGTCACTCATCAGGATCTTTGGGTACCCAAACCTTGTCAATTTACACTCAAATATGAATTGCGCAATGATGTCTATGCTGCAATCCTTTATTGGTTGTGCCTCATCCCACCTGGTCATATAATCCGTCATGGTAATAATATATTGCACACTAGTCTTCTTACCTGGTGGATTGATTGGCTCCACAAAATAAATCACCCACTTATCAAAAGTATGTAAAGTAATTTGTGGGTTCAGCGGAAATTCATCTCTCTATGATGGTCTTTTGTTCCTCTGTAAACCATCCAAGAACTACAATAGTCCTTAGAATCCTTGTGCATCATGGGCCACCATAGTCCTGCCCTCAGAATTTTCTACGTGGTTGCTTTTCCTGTGTAGTGCCCTCCTGCGACACCACCATGCGATTCTACCAAAATACTATGTCTTTCATGCTCAGGGACATACCTATGCAATATTTCATCCGGGCCCATTTTATACATATGCCCAACAATCATAGAAAAATCCACTGCTCTGACTACAAGTTCTTTCTTCGGTTGCATTGTATACTTCGCAAGAGCTACTATTGTAGTCAAAAAGTAAATAATATCTACAAAATGTTCATAAACAACCCTTATTGTGAAAAGCTACACATCAAGCAATCCTTCTTCAATGTTGGTCAGTTCTTCACCAGTCTTAATTCTAGATAGATGATGTAACTCAGTGTTCAGTCATCTTGGCTTGACTATTACTTCAAAATCATATTCTTGGAACACCAATAGACATCTGAAAATATCCCCCCCCCAATACAGGCTTGTACACCAAGTATTTCAGTGTAGAATGGTCCATGAACATCCTGAAGTGCACACCCAACAAGTAACGCCTAAAATTCTACAATGCATACACCATAGCCAAGCCCTCCTGTTCTGTCATGGAATAATTTATCTCTACTTTAGACAATTTGTGACTCGCAAATGCAATGGGGTGATCAATATCCTCCTCTCTTCACTGTGCTAAGACAACTCCCAAAGCTATACATGATGCATCCACATGAACGTGGAATTCCCTCTTCCAATCTAGAAACACGAGGGTCAACGTAGTGACCATTTCTCCTTTAAGATTTCAAGGCTATTCTAACACTCATCGTCCCAACAGAAGGTGGCATCTTTCTTTAGTAATTTCTCCATTGGCACATGGATTTGAGCGTACGCCTTAATGAATTTTTGATAATATCCAGTGTGTCCAAGAGTTGCGCGTAGCTACTTCACATTCTTCAATGGATTCAAATTAATAATAACAATGATTTTTGCAGGATCCACCATCAGCCCTTGCTTACATGCAACATGTCCTAATAAAATTCCATAAGATACGCAAAAAATACACTTCTTCAGGTTTAATGAGATTTGATACTTCCTGTAGATATCCGACATCAAGTGCAGGCTCAAGACATGCTTCTTTAACAGTCTAAAGACTATCAAGTCATCAAAGTAAACCTCGAGAAACTTTTGAATGATTTCTTTAAACGATGTGATGAAAACTCTAGAAAATATCACCGGTGCATTCTTCAACCCAAATGACATGAATATATATTGAAAGGATCCCAATTCAATAGTGAAGATGGTTTTACTCCTATCTTCTGGCCCTATCTTAATTTGATGATACCTGGAAAACCCATTTATAAAGGAGTAGGCCTCCTATCCTCCTACATTTTCCAAAACGTCATCCATGAATGGTGTTGGGAATGGGTCATGTATGCATGCGTCATTCAACTTCCTTAAATCGACGCAAATTCTCATTTCTCCCTTAGTATTTTTCTCCTGTACTACCATTGAAATTACCCAGTCAGATTATTACACAAGTTTGATTATGTTAGCTACGAACATCTTCTTAAGTTCCTCCTTTACCTTCTTCTTGTATTTTGGGTTGAGCCTATATGGTCATTGTTTTATAGGCTTTGCATCTGGCTTCAAAACGATTATCATGATGCCCAGGTCTCCCATGATGCCTTTTAACTCTATGAAATTTGTTGGGAACAACTCTTGGTACTCATGCATTAACTCAATGACCTTTCCTACAGTATCTTCATCCGTGTAATCCCCTATGCACATGAACTTGGGCTTCGCCTCTAAGCCTATGTTGACCTGCCTCGTCTTAACATGTTGTGTTACATCGGGTATTTCAACATCGGGTCCTGCCACTTTGAGCTATCCTTCTAACTCAGGAATATTAATGCTACATGGATCTTCCTTGCCTTCCTCGGTGGTCATATTATAACATTTGAGTGAGTGCTGCAACTATGAATTCCAGTCGAGCTGTACCCAAGTCGTTGTCTCATTAGGTGTATGGAAAATCTCAGCTCTAATTTCTTGAAGGGCATCATCTATACACTGAAAAACATCTTCAAAGAGAAAGGTGGTCAAGATAAAAAATTCCTTCATATCATTCCAATCGGTGGTACCATCGTGCAGCTTCGTTTTAAGATACCAATTCATTGATATCACATCCAAAGTGCGAACAAATACATGTACCCATTATAGTTGAGGTTCTTTGCCCCATACCTTAGTCCAACGAGACAACTTATCTCGAGGATCATCCTTGCCATTATACTTATTTGTGATCCTTGTGTTTGCATGATCAAAACTGAGCCTCATCAACCTTTGGTATTCCATCCAATCTCATATATTATCCTTATGTGTGCCCCACCAGCACACAGAAGCAGCCCTCAAGGCTATATCCAAGGCCTAGAGTCGCTATTCTTCCAGTACATTCCTTTCAAATTCATCTAGAAATAAAATGACGTCACCAATTCCATCATAATATGGCAAATTACATACCTCGGTTGATATGCAGTGAAGAGACTTTGTCATTCTATCATAGCGCAGAGTAGAAACTTTGTACAACCGGTTCTTCCATTTTTCTAATTCTTCATCTGAGTCTCAATGACATGAATTATCATTTTCCCATATTACATGTTCATCTATGGTGGAGTTGATCCAATCCTCATCTCGTGTAGTTAACTTATAGATGTGGTGTTGTAGTGGCTGCAACCACCCTCCAAAATTTTTCCTTAGCCTGTTTTGGAGCCTCCCTACTAACCTTACATAGCAGCTTGCCTTGCTTCATCAAGTCCTCAAGATTCAGTGTCTTTCTTACACAAAGGCAACCTGTCGACCATAGTTTGATATTTACCCTTCACAGGCTGCTCACTCGTACTTGGTCCAACTACAGGTTAAGCATCTTCCCCTTGAAAATTGCGAATTTGTAGAGGACAACCAACCTTCCATCCAGAAATTGTGCAATCCTCTTTGACAGCCTACTGGGCTCCAGGAATAATTTTTTCAAATCTGGGCATAGAAAATTTTAGGGGCAAATGTTCGCCCTTTGGTGAAATTAAGGGGTTTTAAATTTTTAGTGGGCGAATATTTTGTATCATAGTACATTTTTACAAATCACCTCAAATAGCCCACCTTATTTTAAGGGAGAGGGTAAAAAAGGTAAGTTTAGCCCTTGAAATTAGGAGTTACAACCTTCCATTCGCCCATTTTCAAGAATAGGTTTTATTTAAGTGAATCC
>APFE031459782.1:71229-127151 GCA_000404065.3 Pinus taeda | reverse complement strand
GACCGTTAGCTTAAAAGATCAAGAAATACATGAATATAAATTACTCCAAACACTGATATAAAGGAAGGGAATAGGAATCTTCATTAACCATATATTAAAGAATACGTCCATACCTTCATCTTTCGTACTCCACTCCAAACTCTAGCAGAATCTCCCAACTATAATTAAGAAGGACTCAAAGTAGCATGAAGCTCTCAAAATTGAATCACAATAGCAGCATATGAGTCTCTAGATCAAGCTCTCTCTCAAACATTATAACTCCAGAATTCTAACTATCCTGGAACTCTAGGATAACCAGTATAAATAGGAAGAAACAGACTCCCAAGAAAATTATTGTAGATTCCTAGGACAATGAGAAGTTGGAGAAGCTTCTCAATAACGTGTCCTAGTGAGCTTGAATAGATGAGATAAGATCATGAGTTTAAATAATATCCTAGGACCCATAATTCTCTAGAAGAAGTCCCCCAACTGCGTGGACAAAAAATATGAAATTTTGGTCATAACCACATGGAATAAGTGTCGTTCATTCTATTGGAAATCTCCAACCACACTCAGAAGACATTCTATGTGTGGATGGGAAGAAAATCTAGGAAAATGAGAAGTCAAGGCTAGGAAAAAAGGTCAACAACATAGTGACTCGAGAGGAATAACCCTAGGAATCAAAATGGGTTGATAAAATTTTGAGAATGAGGATTTTCTTGACGATCATTTAGAGCATCTCTTTTCCTTCTGTATTCCATTTTTCTTCTATCATCATTGCATCTCCAATCATTGTACATGTTGTTGTAGCTTCAATCGAGTCTTGGAGCATCTTTATTTCTTGGATAGTATTGGGCATAGTGACCACTCTTATGAAAATTGTATTATTCAATATCCCTTAATCTTCTATCAGAGTACTTTGCCTCGGGAGAAGGCTTATTTGAAATATATTTTCTTTGTTTTCCCTTTTTACTTTTTTCTTATGTAACAAATGGAGTGGTATTTTCTTTATCATGCTTTTGAATTCTCCTTCTTGAATTCATCATGGATTCTTCTTGAGTTAGTTTTCCCAACTCTCTGTAATTGATCTCTAAGACGAGATATCCTCATTATGTAGGATTGAACAGATTCTCCTTTATTCATTTTCATATCTTTGAGTTCATCTTCCAAGGAGATGATCTCATTCAAATTTTTACATGTCGGCTAGCTTATCATACATAACGTTAGGCTTCTTCAAATTTCCAACATAGGAAAGTAAATGATCTTGCAAATGATCAACTATAAATTTATTTTCTTTTAACTCACCATTCTTGTACTTGTTCTTGGTAGAAATGGGAGCATGTTCCAGAGGCTCGGGTATTTTTCCTTGTTTGTATTGTTAGAAAAATGTGAGAGAGCCATAGCACACAACAAATCACATGATCTCTTTTATTGATCTAAATGGTTACATATTTATAGAATATAGATTACTAAATACAACACATCTTGATAGCTATTACAATATAGCTATTACAACTCAGACATTGGAAAAATCAATATTTAGAGAATCACACCTAGAGACTCACAATGACAACTCACATCAACTTGGAAGTCATGGAAACATTACTTCCAATACCCTCCCTTAATGCTTACATGACAAAACTAGAAAGTATACATTACAACAATGAAATAATCTCCATAAAATTTATCTGGAATGGTTATCACTAACACTCATATCAACTCTCAAAATTCTTGGTTTCCACTCTTTTCTTCACCACAATTTCAAGCTTCCCACTTGATCTATTTAAGGATAACTACTTTAGACCATCATTGACATGCTTTGCTAAATTGATGCTTCTAAAATTCCCAGAGCGCAATGGGTAAATATCAATACTGAACCATCCTATGCAGCTACAACCATATGTGAATCAATGGCCCTCCTCAACCTTCATCAGTTATCTAGGATAGAATTCTAGATACAGAATGTCTTCAGCAGATAATTTTACAACTTGGCCTTCTATAAAATAACATGTATGGATGCTCTTAGAGCACGATAGGTCACACCAAATTGACCTTATTAAGAACTACATATGACTAATGCTCCCAAAGCATGACGACTCACGTTAGTCTGTTGAATAGATGGTATTTTCTTTGTGTTTATGCATATATGATTTTTGCAAATATAATATAACTACTGCTCAAAATAAGCACTATTCTTTTTAAATAATATAACTCAGCCACCATCATCAAAATATATATTAAAATATAAATGACACTTCTCCATAGAAGTATCCCAAATAGACCAAATAATGAAGCCTTATAAATATTTGCTCGGTGAATATGGAAATAACAATTCAACCCCACATTCCATTCCACTGTGATCCACGCAAAAGCATAATCTTCTCAGGACAAGGAAATGATTTGAATGTTGAATCTATACTGCCAAAATTTATTTGACATATGAATAAAACAACACCATAAAAAGTTTCCTAGGAAGGATTCCAATCATGTTTTCACTACTCTAAATCTATTTGCTTTACAACTTGCCACAAATGAACGTTAGAGAGAGAGAGAGAGAGAGAGTAGATGCAGCTTCCATTGATGCAATCCGTTGAACCTTCCTTGTTTTTTTCCTATTGTTTTTTCTTGGTTGATATCTAAATTCACCATACAGTTAGCTACAAATGTGGTGAAATGTTGTTCCAAATAAGATCACACAATGTGCAATAAATTCGGCACACCAACTCCTGAACGTTTAACGTATTGTTTTGGTTTTCAAAGCATGCAGTTTTCAATATGAATTACTCTTCAATTCTGTGTAATTCCTTGCCCAATTACTGCTACATTGAACATGGCTTTCAGATATCGTGCTGATACAGTAGGCAGATTCAGGAAAAAGCACTTGTACTACTCCAAGACATAATGTTATAACGAGCAATCCTTTACAACTTGCCATGGATAACATTCACAATTAAAAGGGAGATTCACGAATGAATGGATTCTTAAAAATTTGGCAAAAATGAGACCTTGTCAATTCTGTGAATGGATCAGATATTTTAATGAGAACTCCAACATATTTTAACAAGCACTCCAACATTTTAAGTGGTCCCATTGTGAGGCTTACTAGAATTGTGTAAAGTGAATCCCAAAATTCCTCTTCATCTTCACATAGATCCATGATCCACAATCGTGACAACGTTGTGACCTTTTTCCTTTCAAAACAAGAAGCACAACATTTATGCCACTACCAATTTGTGACACTCGATAAGTATCAAGCTAATTACACCACATCATTCTTGGGATTGAAGCCCAAGATTCAACAATTGGATGATAATATTTATTACCAATAATGCATTCACCAATGATTAAGGGACAAGTTGGACATAAGACAAAACAATATGAAACAAAAGAAAACAACATTGCATTAAAAGGAACCGTGAATAGGGGATTGGGGAATTTTACGGTTATAACCATATGAATATATGTCCCTCTAGAAAAAAGTTATTGAATTAAATTACAACTAAAGTACCATGATTATTATATGTTATTGTAGGGATTAGTGGTAGGACTATATTTTGGACTTTTATCAGTGTTCATGTGTACATATTTTCTTCCATGTTTGTTATTTACGCTGTTAATGAGTGACAAAATCTCAATCTAGATTACTTTTCTTAAACTTGATGAGGAGAGAATAATTCTAGTAAACTCTAATGCAACCATTAAGACAAAATCAAGCATATATGAACACAAAAAATTACTAAACACCTCTTAAAGTGAGAAAACTACCAATAAAAAATTGTTACAAAAGATAATGATTTCCTCATAGTTAAACATGCAAATAAAAAAATGTTACAAAGGATGATGATTTCCTCATAGTTAAACATCCAAATTAACTCGCCATTAATGAAAGGATTTGTTTAAACTATATAGCTCACTAAACAATAACATGATTAGCACTTATTGAAATGGGCTTCTTCCATATTAATTGCTTTCCACACATGATAAAATATCAACTTGAGAAGATAAGGGTGAAAACAAAAGAGTAAACTTAAATCTTGTTATCCTTATAATGAACGATTGGCCCATAGGGAAGACAATCATGTAAATCGATGGCTAACCTAGGCATGACAGAAAGATTGGGTCTCATTTCGTTTCACGACATCAATAGTGATACAAATCTAGTTTTTAGCTTATCCACACCCTTAAAACCTCATGTTTCACCTTAAAGATTATATACGTCGTGTACAATTATTATTCTACCAACATAAAAGTTCCATCCAAAAGTGTTACATTTGAGACTTACCGAGAAGCCATGAAAAGAGTAGGGTAGACACTTCACGTGTGTTTATTTCAGTTAGGTTATGATGCGGTTGGATTCTTTTGGGATACAAATAAAAAAAAATCGGAAAGAAATAAAAGGATTTTTAAGGGTGGGAGAAATCTCATAAATCTCATGTTTTTTCTGGAAACGCTTGTTTTTTTCCTTTTTAATATTGAGGCTTTGAGAAAAGGGTGTGTTTGGAATAGGCGATTATTAGCCATATGGAAGTGGTATAATTAATGGATATCTTGAAATGCGTTATATGTTTTTAGTAATCTAAAAAGTTTATGTTATGGGAAATAATAATGGAAATATTTTTTTTAAAAATTTATGAGTTTTAATTTACTTTGATTTTAATAAAAATAAGAGTTTTTTGTTTGTTATATTTGATTTGTGTTATATTATAAATGTTTGTCTTTTATATGGTATGTGATTTGATATTCTAATATATGTGGTTATGAGAAAAGGGTGTGTTTGAAATAGGTGATTATTAGCCATATGGAAGTGGTATTAATCAATGGATATCTTGAAATGTGTTATATGTTTTTAGTAATCTAAAAAGTTTATGTTATGGGAAATAATAATGAAATATTTCCTTGTAAAATTTTATGAGTTTTAATTCACTTTGATTTTAATAAAAATATGAGGTTTTTTTTGTTTTATTTGCTTTGTGTTATATTATAAATGTTTTTCTTTTATATGGTATGTGATTTGATATTTTAATATTTGCGATTAAATCATATGTTATTTATATTAATTTTATAAAAATGATTAATGCAGTTGTTGTATTAGAAGCTTTAAGATGAATATTAGAATTTTATTAATTTTGTTTTAATGTTATTTATTAAGTTTAAAAAATGTTAATATATCTAAAAATCTAAAATTCATTTTATAATATTTAATACATCTATCAATACTTTATATTATTTGTATTTCATATTATTAAAATTTTAAAAATATTACTAATTTTATGACAAAAAATTAAAAAAAAAAACAAACTAATGATTTTTTAAGTAAATAATCTTTTCATCACACTTCCATAATTATAAAATAACAACTATTTCATAATTGATGATAAACCTGTAATTAAACTACAATTAATTCAACATGAAAATACTCATAATTCAACATGGAACTTGAGTAAAACATCATAATGGAAAGCCTATCTTAGATACCTCACAAAATCACATAATGAGAGTAAAACTTATACACTAGGGATTTACTCAGTCACATGGTCACATGCGATAAATCCTAGCTATAAAATTGAATTGCTTGGTTTATGTGCCACGAGGCCTCTATAGAGGCTCCTCTAATGTTTTATTCGAAGTACCCGAGCTAAGGGAAGTGGGGACTAGCATAAAAAACGAGACATCCTTATTTTGGAGAGGAGTGGACTTCCTCTAAATTCTTATGCTTTTTTATTATTCTTGAGCGTTGGGAATTAACAAAACTGGATACTAAAGCTTACGTTAAAAGGTCCATAACGCCCTTATCATGATAGGGTTAGCAACTTCAGTTGTGAGAAAACTGGATGTAACTCAAGGCAGTAATTTTAATATAGGTTTGTGTTTTCTTTTTCTCTATTTATGGTTATAAGAATTATTTTAATTACAGGATTTAATATATAAATGGTTAAAATTTATTAAAGTTTAAAAATTTTTTTAGAAATTTAAAATATAAAATTATTATTTTTCATTGTTTTAAATTATATTTTTGAATGTTAAATAAAGTATATATAGAACGAGATAAAAAATTTAGTCGTAAAAAAATAATTTCTTTTCTATATAGATTTATATGAAGTTGATATCCACATAAATTACTTAATATAGATTTTCAAATAATTTATTTAATCTATTTTTGAAATATTTTTGAAAAGTATAAGTTTTAAACATCTTATTCACACATTTGTTTTTTTTAAATTATAGCCCACATTAATTTTCTATTTAGAACATGATCATTTTTATTTTTATTTTATTTTAAAGGGGAATGGAGAGAAAGACACTTACACATCTCTTCATACTAGGTTGTAGGAGAGACAAACTTACACATTGCTTCATACTAGGTTGTATAATGAGCCTCTGGGCTCAATCATTAATGTATTTTTTATGATTTGTATTTAGTAAATCTAATATTACTTTAAGGTATTAGAAAATATATGTGTCGATATATAATATTTAACAAAATTTTCTAGGAAAATCTCTCGGCTCAATCATTAATGTGTGTTTTTATGATTTGTGTTTAGTAAATCTAATATTACCTTGAGTTATTAAAAAATATATCTCTGTATATATAATATTTGACAAAAGTTTCTAGAAAAATATATTGTTTACTTTTTGCTTAGGTAGAAAGTATAAGACAATAAATATACAATTGGAAAAGGCTATCATACTTCAAATTATTATAACATAGTTTGTGTCTATGCATTAAATATATAGGCAAAACCATAGTGGAATATCTAAAACTCTTTTAAATAGTAATAATAATTTAAAAAAAACATATATTTTACATAATTATCAACAACATGCTATATCACTCTATATTTTAAAATGATTTTTATTTTAAAATAATTAGTAATAAATTAGTAAAAATATACTAAATTTAAATATTATTAAAATCTTGCCTCTAATATATTTAAATGTAGTTAATATAAACATGTCAAAAAAATACCTCGTAACCAAAATATGAAGAATATTTGAAGATTTAATAGATACAATGAAATCTTTTCCACACTATAACCTATACGTGTCTTTATCAATCCTAAAATAATATCATGGTAATTACTGTAGTAAAAAAAAAATTGATTTCCAAAGTTTGAAATGGTTTTTTATAAGGAAAATTAGTGATAAATTTGAATTTACTAATTTATTATAAATTTAATATTTTTAAATAAAAATTAAAAAAATTATGAAGTAATTTTTTAATTAAAAAAAAAAAAATATATAATAGAAAAAATAATGAGTAAGAAACAAAATTTGAAAAAAAAATCTAATTTCTATTTTATTTAAATTTTCGTTTCTAATTACATCACTTTAAAACCTCGAAGACATAAATAATTAAAATAAATAACGCACACACATATAAATATAAACATAGCTTAAAGGTTATTACACGAATGTTGACTTATACTTTGTCAAAATGACTTCCATGCGTAATAGCACTTGAATAAACTATGCATTAAACATTAAACATGTAATTACATATTACCAAATATTCCTAAACAACTTTTAATATTGTACAACATTCCCACTAACATTTTCTGTCTCGAATACCGAGGAAAGTTTGAATTTTGGAACAATTATAGGAAATAAAATATGTAATGTAATCCACATTGGTGAGAAAGTTGATTTTTGAAAAAGGAATGATGTGTAATAAAACATATATTATAACGCACATTATTGAGTTGGATATTATTTATATGATTAAGTAAACATATTTACAATGCACATTATTGAGTTGGATATTATTTATATGATTAAGTTTATGATTGTAATTTGTCGCATATGGTTATCTAGATGGATGGCTACTACATTTCCTTCTACCTTCTAGTATGACATTATAATACCGTCCCTTCGTTTTCAACAGGTGGAATTCTGATACAAAACCATGTGATGCTGGTATTGAATAACAATATAATGAAAAGAGCTCAACAACAGTTGTTTAATATAATATTTTGCAGAAAGAGTGGGCATTTTTCCTCGAATCTCCCAAAGAAGAGGGTGAGGATTTTAGAATTGAAAATTCAAGACACAGACAAGGAGAATCCGTGAAGAAAGACGGGCCCAAAGAATGGAGTGTCACCTCATATGGAAGGAATATATACAAAGATAAAGCTGTTTTTTAAAGCTTGAATGGCTTTTTCTGCGGGGAATGAGAATATAACTTTTATGAATATTGTATTTGGTTGGGGAAAAAGGCGAGTAGATAAATCCAAGTATGTGCTTTAATTTTCTGGCATTTCTTTTCTAAACTTTATGGATTTTGATAGTTTGAAAAGATAAACCAACTACTGTTGCCTTTTTTGAATATATACATATTTTTAAATAATAGAGCTCTGTAAGAGGCCGTAGCCATAATATTTCAATTATATTTCAATTATAATATAAATGTGGAGTTTGATTTTTAAATTTAAATTTATTTATAAATTAATGATAAATGAAATGGAAAAGTATGTATATATGTAACGTAAGAAAGTTTGTAAACATTTTTGTATGTTGGTTTAACATGTTGAACTTATAACACATGAATTGGTAAATAGTTACATGTGGGTTCAAATTAATATAGAGTCCAAAAGAGCTGTTGTAGTGTTCTAAAACATTAAAAATAATAAAATTCAAATTTGTTAAATAGTAATTTCGTTTTTATTAATAAAATTATGAATAGCTTTTTACATTAAAAAAAATCATAATATATATACATTAAAATATATAAGCAACAACAATAAGTTAAGATCCACTTTACCTTATAAAATAGAATAATGATTATGTAACTATATTTAAGTTTAATTAATAAGCACATAAAATTATAATATAACAATATGTTTACCCATGTATATTCAAGTCCATTTTGTCATCTATATTGTTAACTTGTAAATGGGCTTTGTTACAATACCATGGTTCATCAATACAACATGCCCAAAAAAGATCTCTCATTTCAGGCAAAATATTTTATTCGAATTTAGTTTTATAACATTTTTTATTAAATTCAAAAGAAAAAATATTATAATTTCTTTTGAGATATATCTATACCTCTATTACATGAAAATATATAAGATATAAATAATAGTTTAATTAAGATCGATTTCACCCTATAAATTAAAATAATAATTGTTAACCATATTTAAATTTCATTAATAAACACCAAAAAACCTTTATAGTTACAATATAACAAGATTTTTAACCATGGATATTCACGAGCACTTTATCATGGATATTATTAATCATACCATACCATAGGTCAATACATGGCTCATCAATACCACATGCCCAAAATACATCTCTTATTTGACAATCAAACTAATACTTACAATGAGCAAGGCTTTTAACCATCTATACTCACCCCACTTTACCATTGATATTATTAACCATACATACTATGGCCATACCTGACTCATCATACCACCTGCCCAAAATCATCTCTCGTTTCACATCAAAGATTTATAATATATTTTTTTTTAATTTAATATTATTACATTCTTGGACGAGGAAATGCTCTCCATCCTAATATGGAAAAATAGTTGTAATGTCTAGTTATATTGTGTTATCTGAGCATTTTGACCTGGTCAAATAACATACTAAAAAAAAAACAACTAAAAGATTAATAATTAATAATTAAAATTAGCCTAGACCTTCTTAACTCATCATTTATCAAGTTTCTAGAAAGATCAATTTTCTGGAACTACAAACTTCTTTTTTCTGAGAATTTAATCTCTCTCAATATTAAATAGATCCAAATAATAAATATAAATTTTATAAAATTTATGTTTTCCATATAAAAATAATATATATAATATATAAAAATATAATATATATATAATAAATTATAATATTTTCGGCTAAAATATTTTAAAATTTATATCAGCCTTGAGACCTATAACTTGTAACCTTGAGAGCTTTAACTTTTATGAAAAACTATTATGTAAAATATAATGTAATTAAGAAAAAAAGGTTAACTTGTTTAAAAGCGGAAAGATTACCATCGTACCCATTGCCATGTCAAACAAAACTATATCTAAATACCGTCACTTCTCTAAATATAGTGATCCTAATATTTTGCTACAAGTAAAGCTGTGGAGACACATACATTACTGGAATGACCGACATCAATAATCTGGAGTGGTCGTCTGAAACTGAACCGACATCAATAATCTGTGGGTACAGATGCTCACATTTTTTCCTCTATTTTTCTCCATATCATGTCGTAGTATTGGCACTTCTTTTCAGGACACCAAGATCTCCCCACTTTGTTTTATCAGTACAAATCATTCGATTGCTGTCGATGGAATATATACAATCGCTTTATGCTCATCCTTCTCTTTACTTTGCCCTTTAGACATCTATACAAAACCAGGATTCCGTCATGATTTTGCATGAGAAGAATGACGTGGTGGCCAAGCCAAGAATATAACATGGTTCCACTCATGAATCAATCAAAAATCATTCAGTCTCATATTTATTACTTAGAATGTAATAATGACACTCCATTAAACTTCAAACTTCAATGGATGTCCAGTCAAAGCCCTTACCATATCAAATCCCAATCGAATTTTCGCAGAAAACAGCGTCGACATGGGTCTACCCTCTTGACAGGCAGCTGTGTCTAGTGGAGAGAGAATGTGAGGAGGGGTCATCATTCAAATTCAAATAACTATAATCCATTTTTTAAAGTAATTTAACTTTAACTAATAAATTAGAATACTAGTAACCTTTTATTCCATCAAAATCAAAATAAAATGAATGTATCCGAAAATGGTGAATTCTTAAACTTTAAAACGAATAAACAAAATAGTATTAAAAGAAAAAAAAATATATATATCCTAGAATTATGATGGTACTCTTCTCTCATAAATAATATCAATATGTGACCTTTATAAGATTTTATATGCTGTACTTTAAGACTAAGATTCAAGATTTTAAAATTTTATATAATATGCTCTTAATTTATTAATAAAATTGTGTAAAGGTAAATTTAACTTTATACATTATTTAATATTTTCAATAGATTTATTTATTTATTTATTTGTAATATATAAGAGTTAAAAATTGAATGATCAAAGGAAATTAATATATATATATATATTATAAAGGTGAAATATTCTATATATATTCATTGAATTTTAGATTTTTGTGATCTATATTAAATTTTTGAGAGATGTTTTTTGTCATAATCATATCAAAATACAGATATAGATGGTTTTTGGAACCAACGTGTGTGATTCATGGTCAAGTCAAGATGAAGAATCATATCATGGCAACAAGTTGAATAGAGAGACCTCTAATATTTGGTTCAATCAAAAGTAGCGGTTCCTTTTAGTCAAAAGTAGTTGTTTTTTCTAGACGTTGGAATGATATGTCGCTCTATTTAACTTGTTAACATGATCTCATTCTTCCAGATAAAAGTAGCACACTCAATATATTTTCTATTAATTAATGAATGAGGAAATGACAAGATATTTATACAATCAATAGTCTCAAGATAGGAATTCTATCTTGGACGTACACTAGTGTGGTTGAGATATTCTCTCAACCACACACTAATCTAAAGAAAAATAAATCCCTATTATATAGGAACAAACTCCTCAAATGGAGAATTATAACCATAGACAAGTAGGAATTAATTATTTCCAACTCCCCCCTTTAATGACTACTTGTCATTATAGTCAAATCCACCACCATCAGGCGAATTACATGTACAAAACCTCCAAAAACACAATCTTCTGCCCTCAGACAGATCCACAATTTTCTCTGATCCCGCGGATCCTCTTGAAGGTGAATTGGCGCGATCCTGAATGAAAAACCCGCGCCCATTAGTGCGATTAACGGCATAACAGACGCGCCAATTGGCCTTCTTGGTGCTGTTGTCAGCGCGAAAAATGCACCAATCCCCTTCTACTCAGAAGGAATCATCTGAGTCCGAGCGAGGTGTTACTGCAGTCCACCTGCTCCTACGAGCACAAAGCTCCTGTGTACACACAGCCACAAAGGCAATTTGCCACCACCGGGCAAGTCCGATTTACCACCACCGGGAAAATCCGCCAACTTCATCTACTTCAACCGAGCAGATCACAGAGCTCTGGTTCGCCACCACCGGGCAGGTCTGATCACGGAACCTCAATTTGCCACAACCAGGCAGATCTGATCTGCTACCACCGAGCTGATCAACGATCTCAATTCGCCACCACCGGGCATATCCGATCTGCTACCACCGAGCTGATCAAGGATCTCAATTTGCCACCATCGGGCAACTCCTGTAGCCACTAAGGCTCTATAGATGGTTTCTGGTTCACCACCAACCGTCACATTACAGTGACAAAAGATGGTTTCAGGCTGACCACAAACCATTACAAAATGGTTTTGAGATCACCACGAACTTTCAAATGCCTTAGCAAGGCTTACATTTCAACATTGGAGTTTAGTACATACAATGACTATTACAACATACTAGGGAGTCTATTCCACAAACCACACTAAAACAAAAAATCTACTTTGTTGTCCACCATAAATGTTGTTGCTACTCCTTTATCCCAAGTTCACATCTTGGGCATCTTTGTCAAATAACTTCTTGGAACTCCATGCTTAACCTGTCATTTGTTAGAGTCGCGAATTCTAACAAAATAACTTCATATTGAGGTTGCGATTCTCAATATGTATACAAATTTCCAAGACTAATTTTCCTATACCTCAAAAAAATATACTGCAAACTTAACTTCAAAGTGGTCTCCACACAAAGCTAGGGCTGGCAATCTGCAACAACTTGTTGGATCTTAATCGGCCATCACCGGCCTTGGCATTCCAAACTTGTTGCAAAACAAATTACAATTCACTGATAAGAAGCAAAACACCATCAGCAGAGACTGAAATGTTATTGCTTCTTGCAACCAACATCACTGTCTTGCACTGCAGTATCAGAAGGAAATCAATGCTTTGAATGTTAAAATACCTCAGGACCAAATGCTGGTCTCTGTTTAATGTTGGATAACTCAGACAGTAGAAGCTGTAAATTGAAAAACCTTCCTAACCAAGTTCCATATATGAAATGCCTTACTGAAATAAAGATCGAAGATCTTGCATATCGGCCAACGACGACATATTTGCAGAATTTTCACATCCTTAATTTCAAATGTCTCAACATACAGATCATCCAACCTCAAAAGTGCAATGGCATCAGGTACATCAAAAACAAGCATAAAAGCATGGACAAAATCAGCGCATTTTTGGAGTTTACCAATTTGTGGGGTGTCAAACCGTGACTTCAGTTCAACTTTACGGGTCTTCAAATTCATCCGAATGTCAATCTTCATCAGCTCATAAACAGGAGTATAAATTTCCATCCACATTTTCTTCAGAGGCACATATTTATGATACCAAGATAAAATTGCAACATCAAAAAGCGAGACAATGCTCAATGCTAGTGCAACAGTAATACATCTTGGCAAAATGGAAACAGTTAAGGTTGGTTCCAGTCCAATCATTCAGCCCATAGCTACTGTTGAGTACAGAGAAAAAATTGTTGAAACCACCACAGCTGAGAAGATCTCCGCAGCATGCCGTTTGACAAGCATTCTCTGACGAAACATTGAGAAAGCGAATGAAAGAATCACAGATCCAAGAAATCCCATCAAAATATCACCAGCACCAGGATTGGTTGCACTTTTAGTTAAATAGGCCCCTAGCGTGGATTCAAAGCCCAATCCTGTGGAGGTTCTACAAGCAAAGGCTGCCAAATCCGCAGAACTGCGCACATGGATACAACTTTCTGAGAGCAACACAAAATGTTGTTTGTCAGGATCTTGAAGTGCATTTGTAAGAAGCCTCCTTTCAGCATCCACCATCGAAACCGTTCCCCAATCCACCTTCTGGCTACGGATGTCATGATTGTCAAAAAAGAGGGCTCTTCCATGCTGTCTTCAGTGTGCTCAGCTGAGAAACGTGGACATAAATAGAGAACTTGCCCTCGTGCCCCCTGAAGAACTATTCCCAGAGCTCTACGAGGGGCAGGGGCCCCCGGGTCAGAAACATGAATGCTATTTTCGCCGTCACCGTGAGATTCACAGGCATGCTTACGATATCTCTAACGAAGACGCGTGTGGACAATTCGTGATCGCTAAGAATCCTTCGTGGAGGGGGCGGGAGCATCTGAAGGCCTACACCCATGAACAACGCATATCTAATTTCTTTGGTAGACCAAAGATCCCAATACCCAACGTTGCCCGAGGCTCCCAGCTGTTGTTTTTCCATCTCTGCAGATTCACAAGCTCGCAGGGTCCATAAAAAAAATTTGATGAGATCTATAAACAGTTTCAATCCCTTTCAGTGGAGTCCGAACAGACTGATCAAAAGATTGCGGAGTCCACAGGGCCCGGAATGCCGAAGAGCGACCGCACTCATGGACAGATGGCGGAGTCAGCATCGTCTTCAGAACCGAAGAGCGATCGCACTCGACCGTCTGTAGAGCTCGCAGGGTCTCCAAAGCATAAAAATGACAGCGCTCGGGAGATTCCGAAGTCCGCAAAGACCCTAGAGCCGAAGAGCAACAGCGCTGTGGAAATCGCAGCGCCTCCAGATCATAAAAGCGACCACACAGATCGACAGATGGCGAAGTCAGCACTGTCTCCGGAAGTGAAGAGCCAAGAAATTCGACAGAGTGCAGAGTCCACAGGGCCTCTAGGATAAATGGATGGCAGATTTCCTCACAGTCTCCACCTCTACTACTCCAACGCTTGAATAATCCCCTAATCCAGTGTATTCCTTCTCGGCCCTCTCGGCCACATCGCAAGACATGCCATGGTTTATCACCTGAAAGCACCCGAACTCCGCAGCAGAATCGGCGATCTGAAGTGCCAGAGGGGGAGTTGCCGCCCCCTTGGCTCGGTGTCAGAGGGGGGGCTCGAGAGCCAGACAGAGTATTCCCCTGTTGCTGGACATTCATTGAAGACATATCTACACAAGCCGATCAAGCACCCTCCATTACTATCTTCCCACAATCCAATACAACTCGTTCCAACAATTTAACGCAGCAGCGAGTATTCAAGCCGTTGCTCCTCAGGTAGGCAGCATTCCTCAGATGGACAAACCCAAAACAAAATAAACTGCAAACAAACACTTTATCTGCTATTTCCCTCAGCCCAGGAGGGGCCAAGCCCAGGAGGGGCCAGGCCCTCACAGGCTCTGATACCAAGATAAAAGTAGCACACTCAATATATTTTCTATTAATTAATGAATGAGGAAATTACAAGATATTTATACAATCAATAGTCTCAAGATAGGAATTCTATCTTGGACGTACACTAGTGTGGTTGAGAGATTCTCTCAACCACACACTAATCTAGAGAAAACTAAATCCCTATTATATAGGAACAAACTCCTCAAATGGAGAATTATAACCATAGACAAGTAGGCATTAATTATTTCCAACTGTTAACATGATCTCATTCTTCCTCTTGTCGTGACGATAAACCACACTGGTTGGTTTCATTGACAAATGAATTTTGATGTGATTATAGCCAAAAACATATCTCAAAAGCTTGTATCTATATTATTGTTCGGAGAGTGGCTCTCCATACCATTAGGGAAGAAACATTGCCTTGTCCTATTATATAAACATTTTGACTTGAACTAATAACATTAAAATATATTAAATTATAAAAATTATAATTAATGAGTAATTCCAAATCCACTAAACTCTAGAGAAAGAAATCCAAAATTTAAATTATTATATTAAATTAAAACTAATATTATAAATAATTAAAAACTAATTCAACCAAAATAAATCTTAATTGTAGATCCACTAAATACCAAACAAATTAGAATTTAAATTATTATACTACATTAAATTAAAATTATAAATAATTAAAAAACTAATTCAACCAAAACAAAATAGACCATTAAATCAACCATTAAAAAAAAACTAAATAAATTTAAATGTCAATTATAAAATAAGTTTAGTGCGAAAATTAGCAATAACATATATAAAATAAATGAATTATGAAGTGAACTAAGAAAAAGGAGAATGAAATAAAGTGATAATAAAACGATTAAAAACAAAAAGATTTAACATAAAAATAGAATGGTCCAAATTGGTGTAGAGCATGTAGAGCTATAAAAATAAAATGGTTTAAATGGATTTAGAGATATATAGATTTTAGTAGTCAAATAAATTTCATATACACTAATTTGGTCTATCTAGTGACCTTCAAGTTATATTATTATTATTATGATACATTATAAGGGAGTGGCGATTAGAATTCAATGAAGGAGATTAGAAAAAGTAATATGAAAATTTGAAAGAGTTAAATTAAGAAGAAAGCAAAAAAGAAGGAATAAAATGAAAATGAAACATATTAGTAAAAACGGGGATACATAGAAAGCGGTGGAAGGGGTTAATGAGAAAAATGATGGATAGTGGGTTTAGATAAATGGTTCATTTTATGGCTAGGTTTATAGCTTAGCAATTTCTAGATTTAGGATAGAGGGTTAAGTGGAAATATTTATTGATTTAAACATTTGACTAATGGTTGGCCCCAAGGGATTTAGTAAGGTGGTATACAACCATTTTAATTATATTGGGGGCTGGAAATATCAATGATTTAATTACCAAAGTTTCAAGAAATGCATATTTTTAGATTCCATGATGATAAGAAGAGACATGAAGAAATCTGTCAATGTGCATATTTTTCCTGTAGACTTGGGGGTAAGGGTCCCATCATGTTAACATGAAATGAAAACAACAAGAAAGGGAAAATAACTTTTGGTTTCGATTTCCATTTTAATTTTGCTTTGGATGGAAATGATGTTGAGATGGATAAGCACAAAGTTGAATGAAGAATGAGCATGAGGCCACTCAGTGAAGTGTCATCAACAAATTGAAACCAATATACGATTACGATGAAAACAAGTTAAAGATAAAGACTCCAAATGTTTCATAAAAATGTTCGTCGCTGTGAGGGAAATGAATATTATTTCTATTTTTCTTCAAACCATAGATCAAGAATTTATTAAAGAAAATCTATTATTAACGCAAACAACATGATTCCTTTTCTACCATAGCCTATAGTAGTCACTGCATTCTAACTAGTTCGAATAAAAATAGAGTCTACTCGCACACAAAAAACCATGCTTATTGAAGCCTAAAGCTTTGTATGTTATAGAGATCAAGGATAACTCCCAAAATTATATAGAATTTAAATAATATCATAGTAATACATAAGAACAAAACATATAAACTAGGACTGAACTTCTAGTTTCACTACTCGAGGTTCATCATTTAGGCCTAAGGGGAAAGGTGGTGAGCGAACATTGTTGACACCTAATCCTCATGATTGGGTGAATTTATGTAAATAATTAAATTAGGAATGTGAACAGTCATCAGGAGATGAACTGAACAGTCACACCCTATTGTATATAACAAAGACATACCTGATGGAATACAATGAATCAATTTTTCTACCTAATGGAGTTACCGCCTGGCCTGACATGGTATCAGAGCCAGCTCATCTTTTTTAGCTCTCATGCTTTTTGTGACTCCTTTGTCTGTCTACCATATTCCTTTTATAAAACCTGCGCCCTGCTCTTCTGAAGCGATGTCCTATCCAGTGCTGCCCATACTGTCCCGAAAGAAGCGATGTACGTTAAAATTTTTTTGTGAATGTTTTGACATTATAATTGAATGTTGGTTCTGACTTGTTTCGGTTGCACCATTTCATTGAACGCTGCTCTGATATGGTATTGGAAACCACCCATTTTTTTACTACACCTCATCTTTTGAATGTTGTTCTGACATTATTGAACGCTGGTTCTGACTTGTTTCAGTCACACCATTCCATTGAACGCTACTCTGATATGACATTCCATTGACAACGATGTGTGTTCATTCCATTGACAATGTTGTGTGTTCATTCCATCTCAAGCATGAACGTTGTGTGTTCTAATATTCTTTCATATATGTGAACAGTGTCTATTGAAATCAGAGGAGACTGCTATCTCAAACGTGAGCCAAACCCTCGTTTACGCATAGTCCTATTCAAGGGAGTCTTCCATGTAACAATTGAGTCCGATTCTCTTGATGAATTGACATTGCTAATATCCTTCAATGGACTGTTCTTTGTTCCTTTCCTCTCCATCCCACGTTTCTTCTTGGAGTTTTCATTAATTCTTGGAGTTTCGGAATGGAATGGATTCTCGCTCTGACTATACATAAAATCATAGATAGAAACATCCGAGAATTTGAAGAGGAGCTTGCCCGAGGTAGCCTTGCTCACATGTTGCACTTTGGGACTCTCCAGTGCTATTGCCAACAGCTTTCTCAAATTTTTCTCAGTGGAGTGAAATTTTTCCGTTCTAGTGACCGCCAAGAATCTCAATCTGAGATTTCAAGAACAAAACCAGGGGGTTAATAAAGAGAGAGGGAGGGGGAACTTTTGAATGCAAGAGGGAGCATGCATTCATGAAAATATCACATAATATGTAGCAAAATATTTGCTAGAGGCAGAACGTCCATGATGCCTTGAGCCCTTCTAAAAGAGGTTGTATACTGCGTGTGCATTGAATGATTTTTTATTGGTAGTTGTGTACATTTTTGAAAGTCATTTTCTTTCTGTGTATTGAAGTTGTGATGACAGTGATTCAATGGGTACATGAAAATATTATGTTAGAAATTTTAGTGGACGATAATACCCTTTGAGAATGCCCCTTTGAGTACATTTTTACTATATATTGGCATAAGTTTTTTTTTCTATCAGCAAAAGTTTTTTTACAGAGTGCATTCAATCATATCCATGGTAGGAATAGTTCTCACTGGCAAGGAGAACTACCCTGAATGGTCCAAGATGATAAAACACACCCTCATCTTCAATGAGTTATGGAAAGGAGTGTGTGTCCGATAAGGAGACAATGACCCAGCACAGCCTACCTCAGACAAAGAGCTCGTCATTTGGGAAAACAAGAACAACAAAGCTTATGCATTAATCGCAACATCTGTAAATGAAGAGGTGAGTCGCCATATTTTGTCATATTCAACTGCCTTTGAAGCTTTACAAAAGCTGAAAGAGCTCTATGAATCACATTCTGCACTTGAAGTCGTCCAACTTATGATTAAACTCTTCACTCTTGAACTGCAATATAATGACCCTCTTGCTCTTGCATCTGAAATAAAATCTATAGTGCATGATATCAAATCCACTAAAGTTGAGCTAGATATATCTCTTATTGCTTTTCTCAAGGCACTGTATCCTACATACTCCAATTATCTTGAGTCTTTGCAAGCAAATGGAAATCTCAAGGATATAAACTTTGACTCTCTTGTGAAAAAGTTTGCTGAAAGAGAAAAAGCCTTTGGAAAGAAGACAGTCCCTGAATCTTCAGAAGAGACTGTATGCCTGGCTAATAAAGAAAAATATCTTGCTCAAGATTCTACAAGAGGAAGAGGTGGACGAAGAGGAAGAGGAAGTTATTTCAGAGGCGGGGGTAGACATTCTCAAGGAGAAAAGGCAGATTTGCACTGCATTCACTGCAAAAGAAATGGATCACATGATGCCTCTACATGCAAGCTACCATGGGACAAAATTGAGCAGAAAAGAAACCAACAGAAAGGTAAAACTGATGATACAGATAAAGATAAAGCACTTGAATCCGCTCACTATGTTGAGGCACAATGTAACATTGGAGTAATTGAAGATTTGTTTAATGCTTCACTTGCTTCGTGGAAAAATGATTGGTTGCTTGATTCAAGAGAAACTTGCCACATGACTCATAGAAAAGTTTTTTTGAAGATTTCACTGACAATGTTGATGGAGCAGTATACTTTGCAGATCAATCAAAAATCAAGCCATCAGGGCTTGGCACAATCAGGCTTAAACTGCCTGGTCTTCCAGAGTTTCTTCTGGATCATGTTCTATATCTCCCATAACTCGAGAGAAACTTGTTGTCCTTGGTCCACTGCGAGCAAGGTCACTCCATTTATATGTTTGATGACAAGCTTGAGGTAGGAAAAGCATCTGAGCACTCACTTGTCATGAGGGGAATAGCAGAAGAAAGGCTTCTCAAACTACAAGGAACATCTACTCATGCACAACATTTCTCATACAATTCTCATCATGAAGAAGGTATGCTTCCATCAAGTTTATTATGGCATGCTAGATTTGGACATTTGAACTATGATAGTCTCTGCTTATTGAAGAAAAATGGTGTTGCTGGTTTGCCTACAATTCCTAGAAAACTTAAGTAATGTGATGTTTGCATTCTAGGAAAGCATAGCAAACAGTGTTTTCATGATTCACATTCAAGAGCACATAGGAAACTTGAACTCATTCATTCAGATTTATGTTGTCCAATGCCTATTTCTTCTGCAAATGGAAATAAATATATGATGATGTTTATTGATGACTACACTAAAATGTTTTGGGTTTATTTATTGAAGAACAAATTTGATGCTTTTCAAACATTCAAGAATTTTCATAAATGGATTGAAAATGATGCACAATCTCATCTTGGGTCTATTTGCACTGATAATGGAAAAGAATACACATCAAATGAATTTGAAAACTATCTTCGCCAACATGGGATCAAATGTCAAACAATTGTGCCTTATAATCCCCAACAGAATGGTGTAGTTGAAAGAATGAATAGAACAATCTTGAATATGGTACAATCCATGCTTTTCTTCAAAAATGTAAAGATAATTTTTTGGGATGATGCTGTTCTATGTGCTGCATATATAAAGAATAGATGTCCATTTAATTCTATAATAAACAGGACTCCTTATGAATTGTGGTATGGACATGTTCCTTCGGTAAAAAATCTCAAGGTCTTTGGTTCCACCTGTTATGCTTTGATACCAAAGGTACATAGAAACACAATTGGTGCTAGAAGTCGTAAGTGTATCTTCTTGGGGTATTCAAACACCTCCAAAGCATACCGCTTCTATGATGAAGTAAATAAGAAATTTGTTGTATCTAGAGATGTAATTTTCCTTGAATCATCCAAAACTGACAATGTTGTTGAGCAGCAACTTGATCACTTGGATAGATTCGCAAAAGAAAAATCATTTCAAGAATTTGATAATCAGATTCCACATCTTGAGGGGATTCTATACTAGATCAACAGCGTGGAAATCTTCTTCGGAAGAACACTCTCCACCTACAAATGAAACTCCACAACGGATGAATGCTGTTAAAGAATGATTATGATATATTGGAGACTCAATCTTGATTCAGTCCCAACTCAATCAACGGAGCAGTCTGGACCATCTCAGAAAGGTCCCCCAAAGTGGCTGGCGAAGACACTTGAAAGCATTCATCCTGATGAAATTTTAAAAACAGGAACCAGAAATTCAAACAAACAAAATGGAGGTGATGTAGATGACTCTAATTCACCTGTTGATATGGATGTTTCTTATGATTGTGAATTGAACTTGTCTACAGATTTTGAACCAACTTACTTCAAAGAAGCTACTTCTCATGATGAATGGAAAGAAGCAATGCAAAAGAAGTATGATGCCCTCAAAAAGAACGACACTTGGAAGCTGGTTAATCCTCCATTAGGAACCAAACCAATCGGCTGCAAGTGGGTCTACAAGAACAAGTATAAAGCTGATGGCTCACTTGAAAAGCACAAAGCAAGGCTTGTGGCAAAAAGTTTTGCACAGAAGGAAGGGGTCGATTATGAGGAGAATTTTGCCCCCACAGCAAAATGGGACACAATCCAAACAATCTTTGCACTAGCAGCTCAGAACGGTTGCAAAGTCCACCAAATGGATGTAAAAACTACTTTCTTAAATGGAGATCTAAAAGAGAATGTTTTTATCCCAGCCTGAAGGATTTGCTATGAAAGGACATGAACATAAAGTATGCAAACTGGTGAAGTCTTTCTATGGCCTCAAACAAGCACCGCAAGCCTAGTATGAAAAACTAACTGAGCATCTTCTGAAACTCAATTTCAAACATTATGATCTTGATGATGCAACTTTATTTGTCAAGAAAGTTGGCAAAACAGTTGTATATCTTGTGGTATATGTAGATGATCTTTTGACGACAGGGAACAATGAAAGCTACATTGCATCCATAAAGAAAGAATTGGGGAAAAGTTTTGAAATGACTGATTTGGGCTATGTTCATTACTATCTTGGCATTGAAGTAACCCAACATCCAAAGTCCATATTTCTTCTCAAAAGAAATACATTGGAGATTTGTTGAACAGGTTTGGCATGACAGAGTGCAATCCTCTTACTACTCCAATGGAACAAAACTTAAAGCTCACATCTATTGAAGGAAAGGAATTTGAGGATGCAACAAAGTATAGACAGCTTTTAGGAAGTCTCAACTACCTTACTACTACCAGACCAGACATTTCATTTGCTGTTGGAATCCTCTCCAGGTTTATGCAAAAGCCTTGTGAGGGACATTGGTCTGCTGCAAAAAGAGTTCTAAAGTACTTGAAGGGAACTCAAGACTATGGAATCAAGTATACACAGGTGGGCGACTTCAGCTTGATTGGATACTCTGATTCAGACTTCGATGGAGACAAAGAAACTGGAGTATCTAATTCAGGATATGCTATGAGTCTTGGATCAGGAGCTGTCTCTTGGAGATCACGCAAACAATCAGTTCCAGCAGATTCCACAACAGAAGCAGAATACGTGGCAGCAGCTGGAGCAACAAAAGAAATTGTGTGGCTCAGAAAAATTCTTGAAGATTTGCAGGTGAAACAAGTACAATCAACTCCACTCATGATTGACAACACCTCTGCAATAAAGTTGGCCAAGAACCCAAAGTTCCATGATCGAACAAAGCACATCAATACTAAATATCATCTGATCCGACATCATGTTGATGCCAAAACAATTCATCTCCATCATTGTTCCACAAATGAGGAAACTGCAGACATCTTCACGAAAGCGCTTGGAAGAGAAAAGCTTGAAAGATTCAGAATGATGCTTGGACTCACCAACATCCCTTCAGATTAAGGGGGGGAATGTTGACACCTAACCCTCATGATTGGGTGAATTTATGTAAATGATTAAATTAGGAATGTGAACAGTCATCAGGAGATGAACTGAACAGTCACACCCTATTGTATATAACAAAGACATACCTGATGGAATAAAATGAATCAGTTTTTTTGCCTAATGGAGTTACTGCTTGGCCTGACAAACATATAGAAAAAATACAAGCACATAGAGGATGATATAAGGCACAATGGTGGAGTGCTCTAAGAAGTAATTTCTTCCACTCTGTTATGAACCTAGCCAATTTCATCATCGAATTATCGAAATTTCTACCTTATATTGTATTAAAATATCCATTTAATAGGTAGTCTAGGCTACGTGCTACTCAATCCTAAATTGAAGAGGATGAATGTTGTGTTAGATGTCCTTAAGCTTTAATTGGAGGCTAAGTGAGAACTTCTACAATGAAGAAGATGGTTGGAGTTCCATATAGTGAGGGGGTTGGGATAGGGATGAAACTATCAAATAGAGAGCGAGGAAATAAAATGAAGAATATAGAATCATGACATCCTCTATAAGGAAGGATACCATTCAAAGAATTAAAGACACAGTAAGGACAATCAACCTATTGTAAGTGAGATTGTACCTAAATTCTCTTCTCACTTCGAGGTGTTAATTTGGAATCTTATAAACAAATTCCAATCATTGGACTAGATTCCTCTTTCCAAGAGGATAGGAATTGAATTTTGAAGAACTTAATTTCAATAAGAGAAAGTGCATTTTTAAAGACAAGCCCTCAAGTACTCAAATTATCAAGGTCGACCTATGGTCTAATTTCCCCTCCTCTAATGCATATAAATACAAGTGACCTCAAGCTCAACTGGACATCACATTAGAACTTCTATTCTTCTCTCTGAAATTTGATTGGTTCATATAGATCTCAAGTAAATTTCTTTTCACACATGTGATGGTCGAAGAAGACAATTTTCTACATTGAATTTTTTCTTCAAGGTTTGACCTTAGTTTGACTAACTTCGACTTCATTATTAGGCTGGATTAGAGTAGGAAATTTTGATTTCTTGAGGTCGAGTTGTTTGGTAGAAAAAATGAGGAGAGTTGGGTTGTTTGACTGGTGTTGACTTCAAGGTTTACCATAGGTTTGATTGCAGAGAAAATTACAAATTTTGATTGAGTTTCACTTTTTGCACTGTTTTGGGCTAACTATGACCAACAATTGAGGCCACATTTATTGCTAATTTGACCGAGTTATTTAGAATGGTTGATCGTCAACTTTGTGGATTGGTTAAGACACACTTTAGCTCTTGTTGACTTGGGTAGAATTGTAGATTATGAAAGTTGACCATATTTGACATTTTCCTCATTAGCAGATTGAAACTTGGTTGGTTGATTTGTTGATAAGTAAAGGCTTTCACATTGAATCTTGTTTATGGATTTGGGCTCATTGTACACTTTGTTAGACATTTTATGAAAATCTAAGAGAAGAATATTTTTTCAAAGTGTTCCCCCATGTGGTGTTTGTCCCTAGTCTTTGACGAAATTGATGTCTTTTATTGATGTTCTTAATTGTCTCTTTTTATCATTAAATTTATTGTTCTGTCTTAAATTATTGTTAATCATTGGAAGAATTAGTTACTTAAAATATTTTTTGTTCAAGAAGTGGATTGGGATAAAATAATTGATGTAAATTAGTGAAAAACTAACATGGAATCACAGCTAAGGTGAATGACAAGCCCAAACGAGACAGGAGCTAGAGAAATCATCTTTGGAAAGGTTGAAGGAGTCTATCTAATCAAGTCAGGATGTTTATCTCATTCTTAAAGGAATCTGGGAGAATCCTCAAATTTTGTTGTTTGGAAGATTAGGTTGGAAACAATATCAAATGAGAATGATGTATCAGAGTACATATTGGAAGTAATGCTTCCATGACTTCCAAGTTCTCCTGAGTTGTCATTGTGAGTCTCTAGGTGTGATTCTAGAATTAGTTATTTTTCCTATGTGACTTGTAATATCTATATATGTGTGTGTGTGTGTGTGTGTGTGTGTTGTAGTCAGTAATCTATATGCTATATGTATCTAACCATTGAGGTCAATAAAGGAGATCATGTCATTTTTGTGTGTTATGTCTCTCTCACATTTTTCTAACATGGTATCACAGCTATCTAGATTGATTACATCACCAGAAGGCTAAGAAGATGTGATATCCTTGAGTGCTATTGTTATGTACATAGTTAGATTAATATAAGTGTGTGACAATTTATTGTTGGTGTGACCTTTATTTCACCTTGTTTAGATATATGTGTGAGTTTGGCTTTCCAGATATGGATATGATCTTAAGCGATACTTCAGCTCCATTTTATTTAAGAGATCTACAACTCCAGGGCTCTACAAATTGTTTCATATCATTGCATGTGGCAAAGGTAGTGGCGTAAATGTTGTGCTTCTTGTTTTGAAAGGAATAAGGTCACAACATTGTCACGATTGTGGATCGTGGATTTATGTGAAGGGGAAGAGGAATTTTGGGATTCACTTTACACAATTCCAATAAGCCTCACAACGGGACAACTTAAAATGTTGGAGTGCTTGTTAAAATATGTTGGAGTTCTCATTAAAAGATATGATCCATTGACAACATTGACAAGGTCTCATTTTTTTCCAAATTTTTAAGAATCCCTTCATTTGTGAATCTCCCTTTTAATTGCGAATGTCATCCATGGAAATTTGTAGAGGATTTCTCGTTATAGTATTATGTCTTGTAGTAGTACAAGTGTTTTTTATTGAATCTACCTACTGTATCAGCACAATATCTAAAGGCCATGTACAAAGTGGTAGTAATTGGGCAAGGAATTACACAGAATTGAAGAGTAGTTCATATTGAAAACTGCATGCTTTGAAAACCAAAAAAATACATTAAACGTTGAGGAGATGGTGTGCCGAATTTATTGCACATTATGGGATCTTATTTGGAACAACATTTCACCAAATTTGTAGCTAACTGTATGGTGAATTTAGATATCAACCAAGAAAAAACAATAGGAAAAAAAATAAGGAAGGTTCAAAGGAATGCATCAATGGAAGCTGCATCTACTTTCTCTCTCTCTCTCACGTTCATTTGTGGCAAGTTGTAAAGCAAATACATTTAGAGTAGTGAAAACGTGATTGGAATCCTTTCTTGGAAACTTTTTATGGCGTTGTCTTCATTCATATGTCAAATAAATTTTGGCAGTGTAGATTCAACATTCAAATCATTTCCTTGTCCTGAGAATATTATTCTTTTGTGTGGATCACAATGGAATGGAATGTGGGGTTGGATTGTTCTTTCTGTATTCACCGAGAAAATATTTATAAGGCTTAATTATTTGGTCTTTTCGGGATACTTCTATGGAGAAATGTCATTTATATTTTAATGTATATTTTCATGATGGTGGCCTAGTTATATTATTTAAAAAAAATAGTGCTTATTTTGAGCAGTAGTTATATTTTATTTGCAAAAATCATATATGCAAGAACACAAAAGTATACCATCTATTCAACAGACTAATGTGACTCATTGTGCTTTTGGAGCATTAGTCACATGTAGTTCTTAATAAGGTCAATTTGGTGTGACCTATCGTGCTTCGAGAGCATCCGTACATGTTATTTTATAGAAGGCCAAGTTGTAAAATTATTTGCTGAAGACATTTTGTATCTAGAATTCTATCCTAGATAACTGATGAAGGTTGCGAAGGGCCATTGATTCACATATGGTTGGAGTTCCATAGGATGGTTCAGTATCGAGATTTACCCATTGTGCTCTGGGAGGTTTAGAAGCGTCAATTTAGCAAAGCATGTCAATGATGGTCTAAAGCAGTTATGCCTTAAATGGATCAAGTGGGAAGCTCAAAATTGTGGTGAAGAAAAGAGTGGAAACCAAGAGATTGTAGAGTGGATATGGGTGCTAGTGATAACCATTCTAGATAAATTTGATAGAGATTAGTTCGTTGTTGTAATGTCTACTTTCTAGTTTTTTCATGTAAGCATTAAGGGAGGGTATTGGAAGTAATGCTTCCATGACTTCCAAGTTGATGTGAGTTGTCATTGTGAGTCTCTAGGTGAGATTCTCGAAATATTTATTTTTCCTATGTCTGAGTTGTAATAGCTATATTGTAATAGCTATCAATATGTGTTTTATTTAGTAATCTATATTATATAAATATGTAACCATTTAGATCAATAAAAGAGATCATGTGATTTGTTGTGTGCCATGGTTCTCTCACATTTTTCTAACAATACATACAATGAAAAATACCGAAGCCTCTAGAACATGCTCCCATTTATACCAAGAACAAGTACAAGAAAGGTGAGTTAAAAGAAAATAAAGTTATAGTTGATCATTTGCAAGATCATTTACTTTCCTATGTTTGAAATTTGAGTAAGTCTAAGGATATGTATGATAAGCTAGCTGACATGTAAAAATTTGAATGATATCATCTCCTTGGAAGACTAACTCAAAGATATGAAAATGAATAAAGGAGAATCTGTTCAATCCTGCATAATGAGGATATCTTATCTTAGAGATCAATTACAGAGAGTTGGGAAAACTAACTCAAGAAGAATCCATGATGAATTCAAGAAGGAGAATTCAAAAGCATGATGAAGAAAATACCACTCTATTTGTTACTCAAGAAAAGAGGAAAAAGGGAAAACAAAGAAAGTATGTTTCAAATAAGCCTTCTCTCGAGGCAAAGTACTCTGATAGAAGATTAAGGGATATTGAATAATACTATTTTCATAAGAGTGGTCACTATGCCCAATACTATCCAAGAAATAGAGATGCTCCAAGACCCGACCAAAGCTACAACAACATGTACAATGATTGGAGATGCAATGATGATAAAAGAAGAGGAGATGATAGAATAAAAATGGAATACAGAAGGAAAAGAGATGCTCTAAATGATCATGAAGAAAGTCCTCATTCTCAAAATGTTATCAACCCATTTTGATCCATAGGGTTATTCCTCTTGAGTCACTATGTTGTTGACCTTTTTTCCTAGCTTTGACTTCTCATTTTCCTAGATTTTCTCCCCATCCACACATAGAATGTCTTGTGAGTGTGGTTGGAACCTTCTGATCGAATGAAGGACACTTATTCCATGTGGTTATGACTGAAATTTCATACTTTTGTCCATGTAGTTGGGGGACTTGTTCTAGAGAATTATGGTTCCTAGGATATTATTTCAACTCATGATCTTATCTCATCTATTCAAGCTCACTAGGACACATTATTGAGAAGCTTCTCTAATTTCTCATTGTCCTAGGAATCTACAATCATTTTCTTGGGAGTCTGTTTCTTCCTATTTATACTAGGTTATCCTAGAGGGCCAAGATAGTTAGAATTATGGAGTTATAATGTTTGAGAGAGAGTTTGAGCTAGAGACTCATATGCTACTATTGTGATTCAATTTTGAGAGCTTCATGCTACTTTGAGTCCTTCTTAATTATAGTGTGGAGATTCTGCTAGAGTTTGGAGAGGAATATGAAAGATGAAGGTATGGATGTATTCTTTAATATATGGTAAATGAAGATTCATATTCCCTTCCTTTATATCAGTGTTTGGAGTGATTTATATCCATGTATTTCTTGATCTTTTGAGCTAATGTTCTTCTGTGGAATACAGCTTCTCATCTTTGTTTGTTTATGTTTGTTTGTAGGCTTTTTATCCATAGTAGAAGAAAGAGTTCTCTTGATTGGAGAAAGGGAATTCTGGATCAGTCCCAATACTCTTCACCAACATGTGAGGAGGTAAGATACTTGCTCAAACCTTATAGCATTAGGAACTGTATGCAGATGACTTGCATGATAATTTGACTCAGGGATTTTTGTTGTCTTGGGCTAGACATACCTTTTAGTTCTCTAGTGATCCTAATAAGGAATAGGTTTGCAAAGAAATGGATCTTAATTGTGTGCATAATTTACTGCAACAAAACTTGTGATTTCAATGAGAGCATTCACTTTTTCTTCCTTTTGGAATATTTTTTATCGTTCTCCTATTCTAGTTCTTAGTTGTCTCCTGATTTTTTGTGAGCATTTGTGGTTATTTTTGGGGTTTATTTTCTGGATTTAACATTTGCTGTCATCTTGTGCACATTAATTAAGAAAATTTTGAGTTTCTTCCCAGCCACAAGCATAGTACGTGTCACAGTGTAGTTTGAGATTTCAACCGAAGTTTTCCTTTGTTGAGAATTCAATTATAATTGCACTGAGAATGGCTCACCCGTGCGGTTGAACTTGTAACCCTAGAAACCTCAAAACCTTTTGCATTAAATCTCACTCATTCTTGGCCTTCTATTTGGTGTTTGGATATCTCAAATCTAGTCTAGTTGTTTAGTTCGATTGGATTGGAATCTCTACTTTTGGAAAGGTTTTTTTGCTGCATTTTCATGTCTAATCATTCACTTTATCTATGATCTACTATGCTATTTTGATATGCTATTACTGTTACTATGTACCTCTAATATGAGTCCATTGATATTGGCTTATTTGGGATCCTCCATGGCCCAAATTCTTCAAAGTTTTATTTGAGGGTGTTTCATGCCTCTGTTGAAGATAATGTCTTCATTCTAGGATCTCATTTTTTAGATTTGGGTGTTTGGTTTAGTGATAGTATACATCTACCTTGTATTTCATTTTTGCAACATTTTTCCTTTGCCAGGATTTCATCAAATTTACTTGAGTGATTTCTGTTTTATGTACTTTTTTGTTTGTGAGTGGTGGTGTTTTCTCTTTGGTTGTGCATTTTTCATCTAAATAAAGTTTATTTGGGTGTGTTTTATCTATTTATTAACAATCCCTCTTAATATTCTTTAGGCGTTCCTACCACTATAGTTTGGTTTTGAACATTGTAGGACACTGGCTCTTGTTGATACATTGTGCTACAACCCTAGCTTGCTAATGTTTCCTTCTTGCTTTCCCTTTTGGATTTCTTTTCGATTGCCCGAGAGTTCCTTTTTAGCTTTGGATTCCTAGCTATGACGTTTTTGAAGTACTTTGTGTTCTAGCTTGGGGACTCTTTTGGGCTCTTTTCAGTTTTTTTTTTTGTGTATGTTTTTGGGTCATAATTCTTATAACTTTGGGGATTTCGATTTAGTAATTAGTGATAAGCGCATTTTGGGTAGCGATTTGGGTGTTTTGAAGTGAAATTCTCTTACCCTTCTGTAGTTAGCATTCATCCAGTCGAAAAGAATAACTTGCATATCATGGGATTAAGGTTACTAACAAGAGTCTATCACATCATCTAAGTTTCACACTGCATCCCAATTGTGTAACAACAATCATTCAAAATTAATGTCATAATAAAAACAACTAGTCTCATATTTTTCATTCACTGGTAGTACAACATCATTTTCTTAGGATAGGGTCTTGGAGATAGTTTTGAAAGTCAATTTTTCCAAGACTACAAAACCAATTTAGTAGCTTGCAGTAGGGAGATAAATCCACTTGTATTAGTGCGGTTGTAATTAAAGTTTATTGAAATAAAGGATAATAAAGGAAACTAAGACAATGGACATGGGACATGTATTCCAAGTTGAATGTTGGGTAAACATTAAAGTGGCCATCACTTATGGTTCAATAATGGATATGGAAATTGGAAACAGAATTGGCAAAAGAAAAGAGGCAATAATTGGCATTTGTTTATGAAAATAGGAGAAAAGGAAGGTGAAGGGACACAAATTTGCATGCTAAGGAAATTAGAGCAAAAATAAAGGAAAATGAAGAAAAGGAGATATCAATGATAAAAAGGCACCTGTAATTCAATTGAAAGCTTTTTCCCATCTTTGGAGTAGCTGTAGAAAATGAAAGGGAACAAACTCTTGGACAAGAAAGAAAAAGAACGAAATGGAGAAGGAAAGGAAATTGAAGGAAATCAAGGTGAATGTTGGACCAACAAGTTGTTAACAGTGTTGGACCCACCAACATGTCAGGGGATCTCCCCGGTAAGAAGTCCCAATCATACCTCAGACCGTTTGGTGTAGGAGTCCCAACAGTGGGTCATATGGTAATGCCTTGATAGTGATTGCACACATAGGAAAGTAAGATAACTTTGTTGGTAGCAAGGGTATGACAGATGCAGTGAGCCAAGGAAGGTGCATGAGAGGTTCTAACACATGGGGGCTAAGATGAGTGCACGCCTTGGAAACCTGTGATAGCACAGAGTTAAGAAGTGAATGCACAAGAAAATATGCATCACAACATGGAAGGAAAGTTAGTTAGAAATCCAAAGTGATGGTTAAACTAACAACACATTTAAGAAAGATTCATACATACATACACAGATAGCTATACATGCATGTGTAAGAAAACATATACATATATAATTTACAGTAAACTAGAGAGCATAGAATACAACACAACATATGCATGAAACATGCTAGCTCTTGTTATATAAAGAAGTGTAAGTTCTAGTCATACAATAAATCCATGTCCAACCACTAGTTCCAACAACGAAACATTATAGGCAAAACTTCCTGCTCCTCCAAAGAGATGTACTAGCTCCGCGCAGTGGAGAAGCCAAGGCTCGTTATAATACTATCCGAGCTCTCTCCAAGATATTCTTATCGGACGCTTGGCTGACCAAAAGCATTTACAATGAGTTATGAGGGACTATTTATAGCAAACGGAGGGGTGACCCTTGACATGCCCCTTTATGGAAGTTCATCTACCCTCACGACTCTTCATCTACTCTATGACTGTTACATCCAACTATTGACACTTGAATTACACTTGACAAGGAATTACACTACAATGCACATGTACCCATCTGAGACCAAATGGATTGAGCAAGCCATGCTAAACATTACTATGAATTAGAAAACCATGGAAGTCCAAATGTTCAACATCCTTGCAATGATCAACAGTAGCATACTGATGCTAAGATCCGTAGTCCGAGATGGTGTCCGTGTGCTCCAAGGTTACATCATTTTGGAACCTGACACTTGCCTCCATAGCATCCAGGTACAATTCACGGGCTCCTTTATCCAACTCGTGTGAAAACATGTGCATCATTGTCTTCAATATTGTTTGACCAACAACATACATGTGCATGATATCTGCCCTGATGGGAAAGTTTGGGCTGGTGGAAATGCATATCAACTCGTTGAAGTATGAGTCAATCTCTAGTCTGACCTGTGCCTTTGTCTTCACCTGGGTGAGAGTCCTAATAGATGGGATCAAATGTGCACACACCACAACATCCATACTCTTGAATACACATGCATGGGAAGATTGTATACTAGTGATGAGTTGCATGATCTCTTCATAGTTTTGGATTTGACTCTGGATATGTGGCTCTAGCTCGACCTCTTTGACCTTCATCATCTTAGGCAAGGGAAGTGGGGCTCCCTTATATCTCATCATCCATGTTTTCATGTAATCAATAGTACCATGCAAGTTCACTAGATACGTGCTCTTATAGCACATCGTTGTTGCCATCCCTTGAGATGACCAACTCCCTTATGCATGGTACCAAACTTGGAGTACAATGCTCACATAACTGTGTTAAGGGACAATACTTCATCCAACATTTTCTTCTTCAATTCAGCTTGGGCATACACTATCACCAATTCTCCTCCTTGCTTGGCAGTCTATAGATACTTAGACATTTGCTCATTCTCAAATATCAAAAAGCGAACACTTGAGGTAGTGGCTTCAACATAAACTCTCGTATCATCAGGAAAGGCTACTAGATGTTTACAGATGTTAGACCTGATCACTCCTTCTTCAACTTGCGCAGGAGATGTATGACCATTCGGAGTTGATACTCTATGAGACTCCAAAAATCTATGTTGAGACTCATCGAATGAGACATTGTGCATCTCTCCTTCTGTTTGATCTTTAGGGATCTCAGTGCCTCCTTGTTCGCTTGAGACTTTCTCATCTTCTCGATGCAGTGAAGCGGGTAAGTTGATGTATTGGTGATAGTGCATAATGTTGATGTCCTATTCCAATTCATTTTTCCCCATATCGATATCCAAATGTTGAAGTGCTTGCTCCATCTCATGAGCAAAGTCTTGCTCCTATGATGGTTCACCCTGTCTGCCTAATGCCAACTATTATGATGAGTCCACTACCTGTACAGTCATTGTTTCATCCATATGCACATGTTGTGCCCCCTACTGCACCTATTGATGTTGTGTTTTCCTCTCCTTTTTGCATAGCTCTTGTTCCTTATGGAGTTTCTCCTTCAACTCATGCAACTCCTTCTCTGTTTCTTCCATTCTTCTCTTCTCCTTTTGCTTTTTCATGATTTTCTTGTCGTGTTGTTGCCTCCTTTCCTCTATAGCCAAAGCTACTTTCTCCACAAGTGGATACGCTTGGAACTTGCAGCTTTTCTCTTCCTCCATGTGATCTAAAATCTTCCTCTTTCCCTTGTCACACATTGGTATTCTTACTTTTGTTGCTGCTACTGGTTATGGTGCTATTCAGGATGTTGCTTCATGTTGTTTCACTAATCACTCCATAGTGAAGTCGACCAGCTCATTGAGTATAGAGGAGTTGTAACAATATCTCCATGGGTCCTCCTCTAAACCCTTGGATCCAATTGAATTGTACTCTTGTTCAGTGATCCTTCACAAGACAATGTGGGTCATATGGATTGTAACTTTACAGGTTGAAGGGATACTTATTCATATGTTCTACTTTGACATTTTCTTGCTTGAATCTGCGAATCTCATATAACCCAATTCGCAATAGAAGAGTGGGCCAAGGTGCTTTCTTCTTCCATTGCAGTCTAGTTTTCAATCCTGCCGAGATGTGATATACTACTTCCTGCATGACAAGTATGTCCAAGGAAAACTTCAGTAGAAATTGCAGAGGTTTCTCCATGCTGAACATCTATATGAAGGTGCCAGATAGTGAGGCATACCAGTCAGTAATGTCTATCAGTGCCTCCATTATTTCCTTTGTCATGTAGGCTGGATCCTGTTCGAATATGATCTTGTAAACCAGGGTGATAAAATGATCACACAGTTGTGCAATAACTCCTTTGAAGATGCATTTGTATAACAAAGTGCAATACGTGTTCGCAATAGTCTCCACTAGTGACCATGCCCACTCCAAGACTGGGAACTCCTGTTGAGCATAGATTGCATCTAATATGTAGGCAGACATGTAGATCTCAGTTTTCATACCTTTGGGCGATTATTGAGCCCTTGTTACCTATTCCTTCAGCTGATGAGCCAACATGTTGGACCAGTTACATGGTTTTCCCTCTCTGGCTAGTTCATTCGGCGTGATCACCCAACTCTGTGGGAAGGTTTCCATGCTTTATTGGCCATATAGTCGACATGCAAAGATGACCAAGTATTCATATGCCTTGCAAAATATCTTTGTCTTATAGATCTGGTTGGGTTTCATCCTAAATCTAGCCGGCTCCTGATCTACTACTTCAAAATGTCTTTTGAGTTGGCACTTTTTCCTGGTAAGCTGAAGCGATTCTGCATGATAGTCATGGGCTCCAACATCTGATACATCTCATCCTAATCCTATGCCCAGAAGGTTGCAATCTTCATCCCACTGACATTTCTCAACGTCATCGTCTTGGGATCAGTGTGTGAGACCATCCAATGTATGATGTCCACGCATGGGAACATGCGGTATCTGCATGTAATCCCGTATAAGCCGGACTTGTGAATGTTCACATAAACCTAGTGGTCTTCGAGTTCTTCACCAAAACTACCTATAGATGCTTCATTGAAGTCTTGCCATTTCATATTGATGTCGTTGTCTGGGAATAACTTGGTATCTTCATAGATCGGTAGACTTGAGGACATTCACTCAACTACTTCTCCAGTTTCACTTCCGTCAGTGTCCTTTGATCCTTCTCTCTTGGAGGCCATTGATTCTGTACTACTAAGAGGCATATGAATAGCTAAAATATTTGGAGACAAAGTGACATGCATGGCAAGAAATCTGTCAACAAAAACGAAAGCAAATTCGGGGAATGACATAACACATGCTCGGGGATTGATAGGCAGAGATTATGAAATTTCTTCTAGGAGGCTAGGACACTGGCTCTTAGACTTGTGCAAAAAGAAGTCTGGACTATCTGGGAGGGCTAACGGGCTGCTAGATTTGTGCAATGTGCAATCCAGGCTGACTGCTGACTACTGGAAATGCACAATTCCAGTTGGCAATGACTGCAGGCTAAGTGAATGCATTGCACAATTTTCTAGGCCAGCAGTCACTGTCCCTTAGAAATCCAGAAAGCAGTCCTGGAGGACAGTACCTGCGCATAAATGTACATTTCTAGAGAGGAAGACACAACCTTCCTTCCATGGATTAAGCAATGTTTTCATGGTGTGGTAGAGTCTGGGCCAAGGCTGGCTAGACTCGCCGATGGGTAACTGAAAGCAAATGTGAAAATGAATTCATGGTGATATTGAGTGTAAGAAAAAGTGATTGATTGTGGATGCAAGCATTGAATGAAATATTTAGCAAATAGAACAACATGCATGTGGGTGAAGCAAGTTTCTAAATCGACAATCGTTCGTGCAAAATAGGTTCATGCATGTGACAATAATGAGATATCAATGGAAACTAAAACGATGCTAGCACAAGATTGCATGCATGTAAATGACAACAAGCATTCAAATAAATCAAGCAAACAACACTCACACAAGCTAAAACACAAAAAGTGACAGAAATGCTGAAAAAACAAGTTAAGACCACTTACCTATGAATAGCTGGGCCGAGTGTGTAAACAGTCCTTGATGTGTAATCCAGGAGCATCCATTGATTCAGATTGTATAGGTTATCAAGTGTCATCATCAATATTCAGTGTCATCATCACCTCAGTTATGGGTGTCGTTCAGTTTCGATAATGTTGGTTATGATCAGGTTTTTCAGGATTTGGGTTCGACAAAAGTGGCGTCTGTGGCATAGGTTCATCGTTCGGGTTTTCGTTGCAAAGATAGCTGGATTCGACGATGTGTGTAGGTTGTTGTCATGGAAAAAGGATCAATATCATCATGTCGATGATAAGTAGGTGGTTTTACATCATATTGTGATGAAAGATTTGAAAAGGGTTTTTGAAATTCTAGATCTAAACCCTAATCCTACATCTAAGTCCTAATGACTAAAACTGAACACCAAACCCTAATCAAATTCATCCCTAAAACCATGTATCAAATCAAAACCTATGCTAAACCTAATCCTAAATCCTAACTTATGCTAAAAACCCTAACCCTAATACATTTACCTATGTATTTAAACACATTGCCACCCTTTACAAATCAAATGTATCAAAAAACTTATTCTCGACCTTTCTAAACCATGTAAAACATTACATATATACAATGAAACGGGCTCTAACCACTGGTGACCAACCATTTCAGAACCACTGGAGAAAAAGGCATGTGAGTAGAGGCAAGCCATCAGGGTTCCTAATCGTTGGGTTACAAAACCGCATCGGAACCTCGACATGTGAACATGGATAGAGCTAGCCACTATTGTGAGCAGGCCATCAAAAGTTTATAGTTAACCACTTTCAAAATGTAGCAGGACCCCTGCTAACCACGGGCTTTGTATGATGTTCATATGCACTGTCCAACTTGCCCAGTTAATGCTAACCACTTGTAGTTTTGGGGCTATTATAAAGTTTAATTTGGGTTTTTATTGTCTAGTTTGTTTTCAACTAATGCGAAGACCATGGCATGATGAACCAAGCTGGAAAATCATAACTAAAAACCATAAATCAACCCTAGAGGTTAGAAAATTCATTCCTAAAGGAAGTCAAGGAGGTTTCAGTGTATTTGCAGGCTTATAAAAGGTAGATTTGTCCTTTGAAAAACATTGGAGAGTGGTTTTTGAGTTTCATGTGCAGGTTGTGGAGGGATAGAGGTGATCTTGTTTTCAGTGTTTCGGGAGCATCAGGGGTCAGATTTGGAAACCATAAGTGGCGTTGGAAAGCTGACTCAAAGGGTTATTTGATGACAAAGGTCAGAATTGATTATGTGTAAGTTTAGTCTATCTAAATCACTATGTAATCAAAACCTTCATCTCATTCCTAATAAAATGGTCACCCATCTTGAAAGCGGACTCGAAGACATAGTCCATCAGGGATGAGCTCCATAATCTAACTTGTTGTCTGGTATAACTATGTATTTGTTGTTTTCACTTCCGTTTTGCATCTTAATTATGGTTTATCAGTTGTCGTAAAGTGATCAATTCAAGCAGTTTGCCTCCATTTAAGTTCTTTCTGTTAGCATTCAAATCACTAATGGCTAATCAATTCTACATCAATATTTAGTTTATGGTCATTTTAGATCATATAATTTGGTATCAGAGAAGGTTTCTTTTGTAGAGTTTTCCATTGAATGTTAACCAGGTCAAAGTCGCAATGAGGAGAAGGAATCCTTGAGCAGATCGATCCAGAGATTGGAAAGCGACGAGTCGTTAAAAAATCAAGCATGTCAGGACCTGATGTACGTGAAAACACTAAAACAATGATAAGCGAGGAATAGTTTCAGTAGGCATTTTTAACCATGCAGCAGATGTTGGGAGAATTGGAAGAAGACAAGAAGGTGAGAGATGCTTCTTCTTCAAAGGCATCAAAGAAGGAAAAAGGTAAAGGCAAGGCGGAAAAACCACCTTCAGCTCCATTATCTCCATCATCCTCTTCTTCTTCTTCTTCTTCGAGTGTAGAATCTGAAATGGAAAACAAGCCTAAGAAAACATCTCTTTTGAAACTTGATTTTAAATTTGAGTTACATGTTTATGATGGCGAAATGAATCTTGAAAGGAAAGATAACTGGATAAAGAAGTTAGAAGTGTATTTTCGCATTCAGAACATTTCTAGAGATAAAACCAAAATTTAGTTAGCTACACTTAGAATGGGGGGAACAACTTTAACCTAGTGGGAAAGTAAAACTTAGCTAGATGTAAAGCATAAAGGAAAAGTCATCTCTTCATGGTCTAAGTTTTTAAAAGCTCTTAGGAAATAGTTCTATCCTTTAGGATACATGCAACAAGTTGTTATTTATTAGCAACATCTGAGGCAAGGTAAAGGGTAGAGTTTTCAGGAGTTTACTTAGGAGATCAGAAACAAAGCATTGGTGCTTGGTATATCATTGGATACATGTGAAACTTTGTTAAAATACATCAAAAGTTTACATTCATATTTGCAGCATACTTTATTGATGTTTAATCTTGATGATTTTGATGAGGTGTGTGTTCAAGCCATACATATTGAATCAAGTGGAAAACCATTAAAGTTTTCATCTCAGTCATCCAAAGAGTTGGAAGCTAGAGATTCCAGTGATAGTAAGGGGAAGAACATTTCGAAGAGAAAGAAGTCAGCGATTGTTCAGAAGGAAAGACCTACTTGTTCTCATTGCTAAAGAGTAGGTCATGATGAATTGAAGTGTTGGAAACTTCATCCAGAACATAAGCCTAAAAGTTCCTTAAGGCAAAAGATGAAAAGAAGGCCATTGCAGTAGTCCAGCAGGATCTAGGTTCAAATTCAGGTGACAAAAGGAGGATAATGTCCATGGTTACGACAGGTAAGACTTCTGATATTGGTTTAAGTTCGAAAACTAATGTAACTTCTTCAAACATAAATCCTTACACATAAGGATAACTTCTAAGCATACAAAGATTGACACAATGTTTGACAGTGGATCACAAGAAAATTTAATATCTTAACATATAGTTAATCAATTGGGTTTGGAAACGTGGAATCATCCAAGACCATACCCATTAGGTTGGATTAATAAATAAACTCATATACATGTCACAAAGCAGTGTCGGTTAAAATTTGAAATTACATCTAAGTACATTGATGAAGTAGATTTAGATGTGGTCCCAGTAGACATATGTGGAGTTCTCTTAGGAAGTCCTTATCTTTATGATAGAGATGTCATGTTTTACAAAAGAGAACATAAATATCACCTAAAGAAAGAAGCGGTTTAATTTATTGTTAGGGCACGTAAAGTCAAATCAAACTTGTAATTGTTACGAATGAAGTTCAGCAGTTAATAAGTTCAAGTAAATATGTACTCATGTTTATTAAGGAACAACATAAAGATGATTATTTGGAATGAAACATTCAGTTTATAGATCAATTGGTCAAGGTGGTTAATTATTTTGCAAGAAATCTTATTCATAAACAGGATAAGCAACATCAGGTACATTTAATGTCCTATGAACATCTTCTTAAAGACAGAATGAATCTCAGCTCATTCATTCAGCTGATTTCATCATCAACAAAGTATTGCAGGTAATGGTACATGTGAGTCTAATCAGAGACTTGTTTCAGATGGTATGTTTATTTTCAGTTTCAAGGGTGCAAGTCAGTATTGGGGAAAGTTAGTGTTACATTTCTTTGGTATTGCATCATCGTTTCATGCTTTAAAAAGTAATGAAGCCTCTTTTCAAGTGGAGAGGAAGTCTATAAGTTTTCATGACAAAGCATTTTTGAAAGCAGATCTAAAGTTTCCTTACAATGATTTGAAAACTAATGCATTAAGTGAAAGTGTTATTAAGTGGAGATGTTAGTTAATAGATGAAGAAATAGTGATTCAAGTAAATCAACAATTACTTAGATAATTTAAAAGTCAAACTAAGTTGCAACAGTCTTTATGTCACAGCTGGATGAGTTCTGTGCAGCAGGTTCACTTAGTAATTAGTCAATAGGAAAGTAAATCAAGTCTAGTAATTGATATGAAGTCAAAATCGAAGGAGTCTTTGAATATTTCAGTTATTTCGGAAAGAATATTGTTAATACCCATCAGATTTATTGAACAAAGTTCTACAAATATTGCTTTCAAAGATGTGTTTGAATCACTACCTCATGATTCCTCGTGGAAAGAATTCAATTTCCATATTGATAATAAGTTATTTATCCATCATCACAAGTTGTTCATACTACGGATGGAAGAAATAGGTCACTGAATCAAAAGGTATCATGGTTAGCATCATTAGGATCATCACTTCTAGGTGATTGATCGAATGTATTGGTACATCGTCAGGTCAAGGTGGAAAGAGAGGGAGTCTAACCCTCATCAACTAAATGTTAAGTCAAACTTTTATGGTCCAAAAGTTTTCAAGTGGAAAAGAATGATCTAGGAGGATCCATTGATTCAAATTAAATAGGTTCTCAAGTGTCGTCATCAGTATTCAGTGTCATTGTCACCTCAGTTATGGGTGTCATTCAGTTTTGACAGTGTTGGTTATGATCAGGTTGTTCAGGATTTGGTTTCGACAAAAGTGTCGTCTGTGGCATAGGTTCATCATCCAGGTTGTTGTTGCAAATATAGCTGGAGTCAATGTTCTGTGTGGGTTTTCATCATGGAAAAAGGATCAATATCATCATGTCGATGATAAGCAGGTGGCTTTACGTCACATTGTGATGAAAGATTGTAAAAGGCTTTTTGAAATTCTAGATCTAAACCCTAATCCTACATCTATGTCCTCATGACTAGAACTAAACACCAAACCTTAATCAAATTCATGCCTAAAACCATCTATCAAATCAAATTCTATGCTAAATCTAATCCTAAATCCTAACCTATGCTAAAACCCTCACCCTAAGAAATTAACCTATGCATTTAAATACATTGCCACCCAGTACAAATCAAATGTATTAAAAAACTAAGTCTCAGCCTTTATAGGCCATGTAAAACATTACATATATACAATGAAACAGGCTCTAACTGTTGGCGGCTAACCATGTCAGAATTGCTAGAGAAAAAGGCATGTGAGCAGAGGTAAGTCATCGAGGTTCCTAACCGTCGGGTTACAAAACTGCGTCGTAACCTCAACATGTGAACAGGGATAGAGCTAGCTACTACAGTGAGCATGTTGTCGAAACTTTATAGTTAACCATTTTCAAACTGCAGCTAGACCATTGGTGTGATAACCATGGGCTTTGTCCATTGCTCACATGCGTTGTCCAACCTGCTTGGTTATTGCTAACCATGTGCGGTTTCGGGGCTATTATAAAGTTTAATTTGGGTTTTTATTATTTAGTTTTTTTCAACTAATTCGAAGACCATCACATGATGAACCAAGGTAGAAAATCATAACTCAAAACCATAAATCAACCCCAAGTCAGCAAATTCATTCCTAAAGGCAGTCAATGAGGTTTCAGCGTATTTTCATGATTATAAAAGGTAGATTTGTCCTGTGAAAAACATTGGAGAGTGGTTTTTGAGTTTCATGTGCAGGTTCTAGAGGGATAAAGGCGATTTTGTTTTCAGTGTTTCAGGAGCATCCGGGGTCGAATTTGGAAATCGTAAGTGGCGTTGGAAAGATGGTTCATAGGGATATCTGATGACAGAGGTCAGAATTTCCTGTGTGAAAGTTTAGTCTATATAAATCACTATGTAGTCAACACCTTTTTCTCATTCCTAATAAAACAGTCGCCCATCTAGAAATCAGACCTGGAGACGTAGTCCATCAGAGACGAACTCTGTAATCAATATTGTTGTCTGGTATAATAGTGTATTTGCTATTTTCACTTCTATTTTGTATCTTAATTATGGTTTATCATCTATCGTAAAGTGATCAATTCAAGAAGTTTACCTCAATTTCTGTTCATTCAGTTAACATTCAAATCATTAATGGCTAATAAATTCTACATCAACGTTTAGTTTATGGACATATTAGATCAATGTGATGTTGGAATTCAGACCTCCAAGATTGACGTGAAACAATGAGCTCTGATGCATCGAATAAATAAGTTTGGGCTCATGACACACATGCCACAGATCTAGGAAAAAACGACACTTGGAGGAAAGATTCTAAAAAAATCTTTGCATGTAACCTCCAGTTGCTAAATATATCTCCCTGAATCAAGGGATGCTTTTTGCATGTTTCTTTTTTTTATTACAGGAAAAAATGAGCCATGCAGACAAGTCAACTTTCCTTAGTCCTAGGTGGAACTGGTCAACCCAACTGCACATGCAGGAGGATGCTCAACTGCTTGGAGAAAATGCACATTTTTGGATGGGAACTAGGCTGGCTTCCCAAGAGGTTTTTGCATTTTGTGGGTAGAGTAGCTTACTTCTGCCCAGGATTGAGCAATTCCTGGGATGCAAAGCCCTGCTTAGAGAATTTTGCAATTTTATGGATGAAGCCTGACGGGCAGAATTGCGTAATTCTAGAACCCAGTAGGTTGCCAGACAGAATTGCACAATTTCTAGAGGGATGGCTAGTTTCCCTCTAAAATTGTCCAATTTCTTGAGGGGGCTGCTCAACCTATAGCTGGACTAAGTCCGAAGGAACAAACTATGAGGAATATGCATCAAGATTGATAGACATGTTGTCTTTCTACAAGAAAATCATTGAAGCTTGTGTACTTGACAAAGAAAGACATGATGGTGTGAAAGATTGGTAGGGAGGCTCCAAAATAAAGTTACGGACGAATTTTGGAGGGTGGTTGTAGCCACTACAACACTTTGTGACACACTGGTAGAACTCCAGCTCTCTGAATGGACCTTGTTCATGGAAAGCAATTCTAACACCTCCGGAAGTATTTTTTAGTTCTAAGTTTGTCTTGGTTTCACACTAGCTTGATTGTAAGATGTAGCATCTGCAAAGCTTTGAGTCGATTGACACACATTCCAAGTCAAGGAAATATAGTTGTTTCGATTAGGGTTGTTGGGTATATTGGTGCATAAGAAATATAGTCATCAGAGCCTTAGTTTCATCTCTGGTGTTGCTCTGCTGCCAACAGGCCTAGACAATACCCCGACGAAGTCACATAGGAACACAAGCATGGCTCTGCTGCCAGTGAGACTAGTTAGTACCCTGGCGAAGTTACTTGCATCACCTCTCCATGTAGGAAGCCTTTCTCTTCTTTCAGCTTATTCATTTTTCATTTTGAATTTTTTCACTTTTCATTTTTTTTCAATTTTCATATTTTCAACTGTGCATAACACTTATTCATTTAAGAGGTAGAAGAGGGATCCTAACTTATTGAAACCAGAAGAGGTTGTTCCTACAGAAAAGTAGTTTATTATATCTCTTATGTGTCTGTTAAGGTTTTCCCCCTCACCTTACTCTGCTTGAATGAGCTGAAAAAGGTGAACCCAAGAACAACTGACTAGACTGGGTGACACTAGTTAGCACACAAGCATTGTGTTTTCACCAAGGTTCACTTTGAACAATACGTATTGTCCATCGAAGTATCATGGACTAAAATTAACTAGTTATTCATATAGAGGTGGGATGACAGATAATCAAGTAGCGATAGTTATACAAGGCCTCTTGTACTTTTACCCAGCTTGATTCAAGAGTCATACATGGTTTCATGCGAAAATAACCTATGAACAAAACAAGAAAAAAAGCAACAAAGAAAAGTAGAAGAAAAAGTAGAAGAGAAGGAAAAGCGAGTAAGCTAACAAGCAAGTAGACAAACAAACAAATAAAGAAAGTAAGAAAACAATCATGCAAGTAAACTGATTGAAAGCAAACACTACTCCTAATCATAAACTAATGGTGCATGGGCCTGATCACGTGAAGTGATATTTCCAATATGGCCACCGACACATTGGTTGACCCATGTTGGTGAAGGCTTGGTCTGTGAGCAACCTAGTTGTGCAAACCAACAACAAAGAAAGATATAAATGAAGACAAACACAATTCATGTTTCAAAGTGCCCACAGGACATGAGTGAGTGCAAGTGCATGACAAGCAGTCCTTGGAATTATCACAGTGTCGTGCAACATTTCATGTAGCTTTGAAGCATATGCACACTCTTGACTGTGACATGCAAGCAAACGAAAGAAACGGATAAAACTTGCTTCGTGAGCTTGTTCTTGCAATCTAATATTTCTCCAATGCATGAGCGATGGGATCGTCCCATTCGATTGTAGGAAGCGTGATATATGTGTGAGATTGATCTTCAATGCATACATATGAGTGATGAGAAGCCTTGGATGATTAAACAATTTCCTAATTGGTAGTGAAACTAACCCCAGAGAGTGAGGGCTTGACATAATCATCAGCTTGGGCTGAAATTCCTTGACAGTCTTGGGTGTTTCGATTTCATCGTCAGATAGATCATCATAAACTGGTGGCTTTGAAAAATCTACTGTGATAGAATCATGATCATGACCAAATATGGAAGTAAATGGATCATGACAAATAAGACTAGAAAAATCAATGATTTCATATGCATCCTCATGACCCAATGAATCAAACAAAGGGCTAGATGAAAAGAAAACAAATTCATCCTCTGTGTTTCTAGAAAAGGTAGATGAGAGATCAAGTGGATTTTCAATGAATAATGTATCCTCTCCATTGTCAAATGATGGACTAACGTCTAGTGTGTCCTGCGAGTGATCAACAATGGGTGCATATGTAGATGAAGATACACATGCAAAATCATGGATGGAAGATTCACCAAAGATGTCAGGGGAGAATCAAGGGGGCTCTGATGGAGGGGAGTCATCCTTTGCCAAGTTTTGATGCTCGAGATCCCACTCATACTCTTCATGAATGATAGCGCATGTTGGTTGTGCAACAGCAACTCTGTCAGTGGCTTGTTCCTCGTTCAGAAGAAGTGTAGACTCTCAAATTGAGGAACATAAGACAATATCATCTGGAGGAACAACCGAGTGTGAAGAAAAAGTTTTTGGAATAAAATGCATATGACAACTTGATCGAATCACAACAAAATCTACGTGAAAATTAAGCGAAGTAATGTTGGGAGGAAGTGACAGTTGAACAGGTGTGTGAGCATGATCCTCAACATCACTCTGTAGTGGCAAAGTTGTTTGGTGAGAGGACGATGGAAAGTCATTGGTGACAGTGACTGCATCCATCTATGATTATGTAACTCCATCACTAAATAATGTAGAGTGAGGCTTGATTTCTAACTTATTCTTGGGATAAGTATATTTCTTAACGCAATACTCGAATCAGTCCCAAAGATAGAAAAATTTCATCTAGCACTTCGGGAGCTTGAAACTGCAAATCACGGAAGTGCTGCCAAAGATTCATAATCAATTCATGCGTATCCTTCCTTTGTTGTAACTATTTTTGGTCAATATGGCTAGGATCAAAATCATAGAAAGTTTCTTTTATGAGATCATAAAAGTGGTCAAGTGAGTGCATGCTGTCAGCCGATAGGCTACACAACCACCGATGTGGAGATTCAGAAAGTGTGTATGCAATAAGCAAGCTAGCCTATTCATTAGAACACCCATCTTCCTCATGAAGCATGGAAAGAAAGTCATGTAACATCTCAGGACAGGGCACTTTGCCTTCACCATCATACATGTAAGTGGACAAGTGATCAAAAAACTCCGTCGTGATGGTGACATATTTGTGATTCGTAAACATTGTGGAGGGAGAAGAGTGCAAGAATCCATGATAGATATGCAAAGGTTAAAAATAGGATTAGAAGACACAACTTGTCATCTGGACCTCCTCTAAGAACCAAAAATGTTGACAGTGCTGGAACCGCGAACATGTCATGGGATCTCCCTAGTAAGAAGTCCCAACTAGACCTCATTGTATTTGGGGTAGGAGTCACAGTAGTGGGTCATACGGTAATGCCTTGACCGTGATTCTACACAGAGGGAAGTAATATAACTCTATTGTAGCAAGGGTTTGATAGATGCATTGAGCCAAGGAAGGTGCATGAGAGGTTCTAACACACGAGTGTTGAGATGAGTGCGCCCCTTGGAAACATGTTATAGCATGGAGTTAAGAAGGGAACACATGAGCAAAGATACATGAAAAAATGGAAGAAAAGTTAGCTAGCAATCCAAAGTGATGGTTAAACCAGTAACATATTTCCAAAATATTCATACATACATACACAAATAGCTATACATGCATGCATAAGCTAACATATACATATATCATTTAGAGTAAACTAGATAGCATAAAATACAATACAACATATGCATGAAACGTGCTAGATATTCTTATATTAAGAAGTGTAACTTCCAGTCATACAATACATCCATGTCCAACCACTAATTCCAATAGTGGAATGTTACAGCCACAACTGCCTACTCCTCTAAAGAGATGTACTAGCTTTGCCACAGTGGACAAGCCAAGGCTTATTACAATATTGTCCAAGCTCTCTCCACGATAGTCTTATCGGAAGCTTAGCTGACCAAAAGCCTTTACAATGAGTTATGAGGGACTATTTATAGAAAAGTGTGGGGTGACCCTAGACATCCCCCTTTTTGGCAGTTCATCTGCCCTCATGACTCTTCATTTACTCTATGACTGTTACATCCAACTATCGACACTTGAATTACACTTGATAAGCCATTACATTACAATGCACATGTGCCCATGTGAGACAAAATGGCTTGAGCAAGCCATGCTAGACATCACTAGGACTTAAATAGCCATGGAAGTCCAACTCCTCAACATGCTTGCAATGATCAAGAGTAGCGTATCGATGCCAAGATCGGTAGTCTGCGATGGTGTCTATGTGCTCCAAGGTGACATATTTCTAGAACCTAACTCCTGCCTCCATAGCATCTGGGTACACCGCTCAGGCTTCTCTTTCCAACTCATTTGTAAGAATGCACATAATTTCCTTCAACGTGGCTAGACCAACAACATACTTTTGCATGATATCTGCACTGATGGGCAAGTCTGGGTTGGTCACAATGCGCATCAACTCGTCGAAGTATGAGTCAGGATCTAGTCGGACCTGTGCCTTCATCTTTGCTCAGGTGAGAGTCCCAATTGGGATCACATGTGCACACACCACAACATCCATACTCTTGAATACATGTGCATGGAAGCCTATATACTATTGATAAGCTGCAGGAGCTCTTCATAGTTTTGGATCTAACTGCAGATATGTGCCTTTAGCCGACCACTCTAGCCTTCATCATCTTAGGCAAGTGAAGTGGGGATCCCTTGTATCTCATCATCCATGTTTGCATGTAATCAACAATGGCATGCAAGTTCACTAAGATATTTTCTCTTCTACCACATCACTGCTCCCATCTATTGAGATGGACGGCTACCTTATGCATGGTACCAAACTTGGAGTACAACACTCACATAACTATGTCAAGGGACAATACTTCATCCAATATTTTCTTATTCAATTGAGCTCGGGAGATGTTGTCACCAACTCTCATCCTTTCTTGGAAGTCTGTAGCTCCTTAGCCACTCACTCATTCTCAGCTATCATAAAGACAACACTTGAACTAGTGGCTTCGGCATACACTCTGGTAGCATCGACCAGGGTTGTTGGATGTTTGTGTAAATCAGAGATGACCACTCGTTCCTCACATTGTACAAGAGATGTATGATCATATGGAGTCGATACTCTGGGAGAGTGCACAACTCTATGTTGAGACTCATTGAACGAGATGTTGTGCATCTGTCCTTCCAGTTGATCTCCAAGGATCTCAGTGCCTCTTTCGTCTCTTGAGACTTTCTCATCTTCTAGATGCAGTGAAGCGGGTAAGTTGAGCTCTTGGTGATGAGGCATAAGGTTGATGTCTTGTTCCCATCCTTGTTGCTCCATATCCATATCCAACTGTTGAAGTGCTTGCTCCATCTCATGAGCAAAGTCGTGCTCCTGCAATGGTTCATTGTGTCTTCCTGATACCAGTTGTTCTAATGAGTCCACTACTTTTACGTGTGTTGTTTCATCCTTTTCCACATGATGTGCCCCCTGCTGTACCTCTTTCTATTATGCCTCCCTCTCTTGTTTTTGCAACTCTTGTTCCTTTTGGAGTTTCTCCTTCAACTCATGCATCTCCTTCTTCATTTCCTCCATTATTCCCTTCTCCTTCTTCCTTTGCATGATTCTCTTGTCATGTTGTTGCCTCTTTTCCTTTATAGCCAAAGCTACTTTCTCCACAAGTGGATCTGCTCGAAAATTTTAGTTTTTCTCTTCCTCCATGTGATCGATAGTCTTCCTCTTTCCCTTGTCATGCACTGGTATGATTACTTCTACTACTACTACTGCTTCTAGTGCTCTCCGAGATGTTGCTTCATGTTGCTTCACTAACCACTCCATAGCAAAGTCGACTGGTTCATTGAGTCTAGAGAAGTTACAACAATATCTCCTTGGGTCCTCCTCTGCCCAATGACATGCCCCATGGATCCAGATGAATGGTACTCTCGTGTAGTTTTCTTTAACAAGAAAATGTTGGTCATATGGATTGTAACTTTGGAGGTTGAATGGATACTTCTTCATCTGTTCTCCTTCAACATCCTCTTTCTTGAAACTCTAAATCTCGTATAAATTAATCCACAATGGAAGAGCGGTCAAAGGCACTTTCTTCATCTGGTGCAATCTAGCTGTCAATCCTAGCGATATGTGATATGCTACTTCTTGCGTGATGAGTATGTCCAACAAAAACTTTGATAGAACATGTGGAGGTTTCTCCACGCTAAACATCTATATCAATGTGCCAGACAGTGAGGCATACCATTCAAAAATTTCTATTAGTGCCTCCATTGTTTCCTTCGACATTAAGGGTGTATCCTATTCGAATATCATCTTGTAAACCATGGTAACCAAATGATCGGATAGTTGTGCGATAACTCCTCTGAAATTGCATTCGAATAACAACTTACAGTATGTGTTCACAATAGTCTCTGTCGGTGACCATGCCCACTACAAGCCCGAGAACTCCTATTGAGCATAGATTGCATCTAAGATGTAGAAAAACATGTACATCTCTTCTTTCATACCTTTGGGTTTTTTTCGAGCCGTTGGTACTTGTTACTTCAGCTGATGAGCCAACATGATGGACCAGTTACATGGTTTTCCCTCTCTGGCGAGTTTGTCCAACGCGATCACCCAACTTTGTGGTAAGGTTTCCATGCTTTCTTGGGCATACAGTTGACATGCAAATATGACCAAGTATTGATACACCTTCCATAGTATCTTTGTCTTGTAGATTTAGTTGGGTGTCATCTTGAATCTAGTTGGCTCCTTTACCCAGTTCTTCAAAATGTGTTTGGAGTTGGCACTACTGCTGGGTAAGCTGAAGGGAGTCTCCACAATAGTCATAGGCTCCAACATCTGATACATATCATCATAATCTTGTGCAGAGAAGCTCGTAATCTTCGTCCCGCTGACATTTCTCAAAGTCACCGTCTTGGGATCAGTGTGCGAGACAATCTAGTGTATCATGTCCGTGCATGGGAAAGCGAGCTATCTGCATGCAATCCTATACAAGCTAGACTTGTGAATCCTCACATGCACCTGGTGTTGGGATGGGGTCCCTTGGGTAAGTTTTGGGGCAAAAGCCCAAGTTTTGATGTAAATTCTCCCCAAGTTTTGGTCACGGAGCATGTAGATTGTTAAAGATTCAAATATGGTTGTCCCTTTCTTTTATGTAACTTGAGTCGACTTTTGAAGATCTACCCATGGTCCGTGGACCATGAGATGGTATAAATAATTGTGTCTTACAGATTCTAAGGCATCACGATGATGAATATGAATGTAATGGGTCAATATAAGGAAGATCATAGAAGTCTTAGAGGAGTACAAGGCTCTGCAGCTGAGTGCACAAAGGCGTAGAAGTAGTGCTCATAGTTGAGTGCGTGGAGCCCTACAGATGAGTGCGCAGGGAAGTCTTGAGTTTGTAAGGTTAAATGAATATCAATAGATAATATTATTGTAGAATTTATTGTGTTTATCTCTTTAATTTTGTTATGTATGAACGCACTTTATGTTGTGATGAATAATGGTTTTCTAAAATAATGATGTATTGATGCATGAATTTACTTGATCTATATTCATATCTGAACACAATTTATGTAAGTTTTTGTGGGAATATTATATTGTTGTCTATTGAAGTTATCGAACACTTAAATAGAACTAAGTAAATACTGGTCTAAGAGTAATCAATGGTGTGTGTAACTATCTATTCTCCTATTCAAGGTCTACAAAAGTCAATTGTAGACCTTCGTCGAGGTATAGAGGCTGATTAAAGGAATTTGCATCGATAAACCATAAAGCCTTATCAATATGTGCGAAGGTAGATCTAGGTCACAAAACATACATGATACTGATCTCTAGGTGCAAAAACTTGGTTCCAACATCCCCCCATATTGTATCTCGAGTGAGACTTCAGCCCTCACTCCATGGATTAATGTCGAAAGGGCTAGTAGTGTAGGGATTTGTTTGGTGCAAATAAGTCTCAACTTGGATCAAGACCAACTAAGCCAAAAAATGGTTTTGTTGATGGGATCAGGATATTCGTAACAAGATATGTCATGTCGCATCACTCGAATTCGACAAACAAATAAATTGAGAAGTGGTTGGATAGAAAGATCCATGAATTCGTGGCACAAGAAAAAATAAATCTATGCTTGACAAAATAATAATGGTTTGACATATATCTGTACACAGAAATACACAAAATCTTATTCTGCACCTTTTGATTGCAATATACAAGTGGATCACTAAATTGCCATATGGCTAATGAAGGTGGAGGCTTGACGGTCCAATAGTGTGGACCCTAAAACTAGTGCAGAGGTTGGAATCTTCTAAAGGTAATATCGTGTGCACTGTTGATCACTGCCTTGATCGAGTTAGAAGAGCATTTGTGATAGAATTTGTGGTCAACACCTCAGTCATCTACAGTGAAGCAGAGCGACGATTCTTCAGGGGACCATGAGATAAGTACTTGAGATATTTGAATACATTGATTAAGATGCCCTTGTGTGAAGAGCGGGCTATGCCAATGCTTTAATGTTTGGATCTACGCAAAGTGGATGACTCTTTAGAAATCAGGAGAAAGCAGGTCCTGAAAATATCCCATTGATTGAACCTCATTTGAGTGATGACAAGGGAGCAGTACAAGCCTCACCGTGAAGCATTGTACAGTTGATAAAGCAAGGTTTTTCGTGAATACATGATCTACCTACGCCATCTCCACCTTCACCTCCACAAGTTACACCTTCACCCACACCACCACCACCTTTGCCACCTTTCAACATGTTGAATATAATGAAGTTTCTTGTTTTCAAGGGCTTGGGAAGTGAGGACCCGAATTAGTTTTGGTTTTTTATGAAGGTTGTGTGGACAACACAACTAATTACCGAAGATCATATAAATAAGGTGTAGTTGGTTACTTCTCTACAAGATTGTGCATTGACCTGGTACATTAAATACTGCACTGATAAACAATTGGTGTCATTAGCACACACTCAAACCACTCTGAACAAAGAATTTGGTAAGCCTAATTCTAAGTCACGATCAATAGTTGGATTCAAGGAAATTGCAATGAGCGTTGGTGAAACACCTTGGGAATTATATCAAAGATTGAAGTGCCACATCTGCAAAGCTAATATGAATCTCACTGATAGTTAGCACCTCAATTGGTTTATAGCTGCACTCCTACCCCGCTTACAGATTTATTTGTCACAACAAAAGATAGGAACTCAGGCGGAAGCTCTAGAGATTGCAGTGAGATTGCATGAGACACCTATCCAGGATGCTTCTTTGGGAGTTCAATAGATTCATGCAGAGTTGTAGAACCTTTTTTGGAGTAGCAGAGCTTGAAAAATGAGAAAGTAGCTTGACCATAGGTGCGCGAAGAAGTTTGGTGCCTCAAGTGTAAAAGCAGGGGCATGATAAAGATCACTTCCCTGTCTTCATGAATTATATTATAGGGATAGGGCCAATGCCCCTGAGGCAAGAAGCTCCATCAGGACCAAGTATAGGGCCTGGGCTATGGTGCACTATTTGTCAGGTGATTAGAAAACATGTAACGAATACTTGTCACTTGCTGCAAAATCTTGTGCAGACACCACAACAGTTATTCTGTGATTTCTGTAAATCTGTGGGCCACGACGAGTGCCATTTCCATAGCTATGAATTAATGATGGAAATAATGTCACGTATCGAATGGAAGTAGAAACTCAGCCTCCATATTGGGATGTTAGGGGAGCACGTGGGGGATATTAAGGGCATATGTGAGGCTGAGGAGGTGGAGGACCTTGTAGAGGTCGTTGACAGGTTATTTTTTATAATTGTGGAACACCAGGGCACAACGCATGAGAGTGTATGATCCAGAAACGATTGTCATGTCAATATTGCACTCAATTTGACCACACAATAGAAGAATGCCCTATGCTAATAGCTAAAATGTAGGAGAAGAAGGTGTAACCTCAGAAACCTACCCAGAACCTACAAATGATGAAGTCTAACCACCGCAAGGAAGATCCCAATGTGAATATTTTGTTGTGAAGCAGAATGGCGACTGGTGATGATTAAAGGAAACAACTTGAAGAAAGTGGGTGGGTCTTCAAGCCTCCAAAAAAGGAGGTTGGGTTTGATCTAGATAGCATAAAGGAAACATTCATGGAAGAAAAGAAAAGCTTCGTTGAGGCCTCTACCTCAAGAAGTCAGGACAAACTGTCTGCAGAGGTTGACCCCTCTGTGCTTACCACCTTCTTGGAGACTTGTATGAAGCTACTACATTATAGCAAGGTTGTGAAATCGCTACAAGAATTGATAAATAAGTGTTTTTGTAAGGAAAACACTATTCCAGGACACGATGTAGTCAGAAACATTGGTAAACATAAGACAAGAACAGGGTATGAAATGAGGATCACCGCTCAAATAGGAGACTATGAGATGGACCATGTTATTCTGGATCCAGGGTCAGATGCAAACGTTTTGTCCAAGTAGACATAGGAAAGAATGAGTAAGCCTACGCTGCAGTGGTCCCTTATTTAATTATGGATAAAAAATTAGCAGAAGATTATCCCTATGGGGCTGATTAGAAAATGATCCTTGATGACTTTTAATGATCAAAAATGAAAGTCAAAATATGCTCTTGGAAATAGTCTCATTTTATAGATCTCTTCACTCTGAATCTAATTTAATTTGAATGGATGAAAATGGACTTCTGAAGAAGAAGTTATTGTAAAAAGTAATTTGCCCATTGTGCTTTGAAAAGGAGGCAATTTCTTACTAAATGGGACTTAAGGGAAAATATGTTTTTAAACATAAAATCCCTTAAATTTTATCGCATCGCAACGTTTAATCACATTGGAGAAAGGCCAAGCGGAGTGTTTAAAGGACCGTGGCCTTAGGCAATTGCGATTAGCGATCATCGCGATATAATGTGGACTATAGATCAGGCACGCAGATCAATGGTGGATATGATAATATCACATCGCAGATTTTCAGGAGGAAGGGACCAAGACCCGTGACCATTGTGATTAGTGTTTGTGACGTAGTGGATTGGGGGATCAGTGATTAGTGATGTATATCACATTGGATCCATCCATTGGCTGAGGAACAGACCCCGGGCCATTGCGACTTGTGATAGGCGATACACAGACAGCGTGATCGGAGATCAGGATCACGACAATACAAAGGGCCAATGCACATGCGATGGAGCTGATAGTGATATGCTGATGCAATTAGTGATCAGAGATCAGATTACAACAAAGCAGGAGTAGAGTACCTTGACCCATGTGACATGTGATATGCGATGGGCTGATTGGTGATATCGACGATCAGAGATCAATAATCCCAAATAAAAATGGACCATGACCTTTGGGAAATGCGATATGTGATATGCGATAAGGTGTATGGCCACGATTTCATATCATTTGAAATCTGGCCTTGGTGCCCTATAAAGGATTTTCTGTGTATTTCCTATGTATTGGTTATTATGGTCATTTTTCGGATTTCGTCCGAAGAAAGGCAGTCGATTCCTTTGTAACTGTCCCTGTTCTAAAATCAATGTGCCATGCTATAATCGAGTGTTTTGTAACAAATGATGTATTTTGAAACAATGATGCATTTGTAACAGGAATGTGTTATGTAACGCACAGAGCCACAAAGCTAGAAGCCATAGGGCCAGAGAGCCAGAGAGCTAGTAAGCCAGAGGGCGAGTCAAAGAGATAGGGAGTAGAAGGAGTCGAAGAGCCGCAAAGGAATGATTTAACAGAGAGGAACGGATGAGGAAACCACAGAGTTGGAGGATTCCTAACAGGCTAGAGAGCCAAGAGAAGAATCTAGTCTCGCTTCAAGGAGCTCACAGCAAGCTCCCTTCAGGGAAGTTCCGTCGGGTCCCTATAATACTAGTGATTACCCCATTACTATTGTAGTTATACCCCTTATTAATATTTTTGTGCCCATATTGTCCCCATATTGTTATTACTGTGCCCCATAGAATCCCTCTATTGTTATTTTTGTGGCTTTATATTATTATTGTTAGGTCGGCTAGGTTATATTGTGACACCTTAGACTCCTATATATAGAAAGGAGGTTTTCTGATTTGAATCATCCAAGAATTGTTCATTTATGTAATGTAAAGGAGGTTGGCCCCTTGAAGAGGCTGAATTCTAAGGCGTTGATCTATCTTTTCTATCTTTTCTTGAGTTGGTTTCATAACATTTGGCATCAGAGCTTTGGATTCTAGGGTTTCACTGCTCCAAACAGGTCATCGTAGCATTTTCGCTATAACATTTTTTCTGCGATGTTTCAGAAGTTAAACGAAAAACCCATTTGAGAAGACGTCACACTAAATATAGTGTCTGAATTTCAGAGCTTTTGGTGCTATATTTGCGGAGATATGATCTAAGGAAGTTGGTCTTTTTGCAGACTTTTGAATTACATTCCAAACAGGTGACCTGGGGAAAATCGTCATAAATTTTTCTTTCAGCATTGGATTGAAATTTCGTAAGCAGGTACAGAAAGATGACTGACTGTAGTTTCTTATATATATTTTTTAGAGCTAAAGGTCGAAACAGTGACTCGTGGCACGTTGTACAAGTTTGCTCTACTGAACTAGTCTATAATCAAGTCACTGTGGGAGATTTCGCATAACGCTTCCTTGGAGAATCCAATTTGGATCAGACTGGTGGCATTGGAAAGAGGACACAGGGGGCTACCATAGGTCCTAATTTCCAAACCGGATGTTTTGAAAGTACAGAGATACAACAGAGGCAATATCGAGCTCCTACAAAGAAAAAAAGGTGTGTAGATTCTTTTAAATTTTTGCTTAAGATTGGTTTGAAAATTTATTTTAAAGGAATTCGAAGGGCCAGTAGAGCATTATTATCAGTAACTGATGCCAAGAGGAAAGAAAATGCAAACACCTAGTAAGGAACCTAAAATCTCTAGCATGAATCATGAAGAAGAGGAAGAAATGCTACATGATATATCAAAATTACAAGACCAAGTGCAAAAAATGTCAGCCTCACAAAAGCTAACAGAAGCTAAGATAAATGGCATGGAATCTAAGATAAAGGGCATGGAAGCTAAGGTGAATGGCATGGAAGCTAAGATGGAAAATTGGAAGACAGATTTGAAGACAGACATGGACGATTGGAAGACAGATTTGAAGATAGACATGGGCGATTGGAAGACAGATTTGAAGACAGACATGGACAAATTGAAGATAAATATGAATAAGCTGCTACAAGAAATGGTCACTAAGGGTTAAAGGGTAGTAAAGGAAACTCATGATGAGAACAAAAGAAATGTTCATCATGATTCCATAGACTCTAATGTGGGATCGAAGACCCATCGTATTCCAAAAATTGATATGAGGAAGTTTGCTCGCAAGGATCTCGCAACATGGATATTACAGATGGAGCAATTTTTCGATCTCAATAAGATGCAAAACACACAAAAGGGACGTATTGAAACTTTATATTTTCAAACAAATCAGTTCGTATGGTATCAATGGCTTTGCTCTCGTAAACAATTTATCACTTGGGAAATTTTTACGGAAGAATTGATAGCACATTATGAGGATACAAAAAGAAACACTTTTTTAGTCAATTGATAAGTCTCAAACAAAAGGGTTCAATAATGGAGCACATTGAGGAGTTCCAAAAATTGAACATAAGGGTAAAATATATTCCATAGGAGCATAGGATTGATGTGCTTATAGGGTCTTTAAAGGATAATATCCAACATGATGCTCGCCTTTGGGAACCTGATTCATTAGAGAAGGCATTCAGGTTAGCAAGAAAAATGGAAAGCAAAATTATGGTAACCAGGAAGCATACCACT